>CAUYON010212288.1:0-10626 GCA_963573935.1 Arctocebus calabarensis
CTGGACAACTGCCGAGGAGACACCTGTGCCTTGGTGTCTCCTTCACTTTACACTTAGGACTAAATGTGGAACCCCCATTTCCTATGCCTAGGTCAATTCCTTGTGAATTTCCTAGGCCTCAATTCCATGAATGGACTGTATCCATTCACTGTATCATTCACCTTGCCCCCGGTGGAAGGGACTGTATTCATTTGTTTCCTGGCCAAGGAACCAATACACCTATATATACCCTGAGACTAAAAGCCTAAAGGAGGAGACAGGAAAAGACCGGCAGAGAAACAGAGAGAGCTTCTCTGTCCCCACCTGAATTCTCTCCCTTTACCAGGAGCTTTAGTATTTTCTGTATTCTTTTCTGTAAATAAATTCTGTCTTATTACTGGGGGGTGGAGAGGGAGAATAATGTAATAAAGAATAATAAAATACATGTATTTAAAAAGTAAAAAAAAAGATATTCCTCTTTCCCAATTGTAATCTCATCAGAATCTCCTATACTATCCACGTTTCTACCAACATCCCAATCATGTACACTTAAATAATCTCTAAGAAGTTTCAGACCTTCCCTATAGCTCTCCTCTTCTGAGCCCTTAATACTCCATTTATGGCAATCTATAAATGCTCCTCCAAATTCTCCCAGGATGTACCCATTACCCAATTCCAATACTGCTTCTACATTTTCAGGCATTTGTAGCAACAGCACCACTTCTCTATCAATTTCTGTCTTAGTAATTTTATATTGCTACATACTATAGACTGGGTAATTTATAATGAACAGCAATGTATTTGGCTCATGATTCTGGAGACTGGGAAGTCCAAGAACATGGCATTAGCCTGGTGAGGGCCTTCAGGCTATATTATTCCAGGGAGATGGGCAAGAAAGTACATGAATAAGAGAGGGCTCACTTAACTTTTATAGCAACAATCTTCCACGACAATAAACTCATTCCTGTGATAACAACACTAATCTTTCAGGAGGGCAGAGCCTTCGTGGCCTGACCACCTCTTAAATACAATCCCAATGACAATTAAATTTCACCATGAGTTTTGGAAGGGACATTTAAACCATAGAACCTACTATCCAATATTGGCCTCTTTTTAGTAACATCTGTGACAGTGAGTCATTCAGCCACTATAGTAATACTTCTAATAACACTGAAAATCTCAAGAAATATTTCCTGTGAACAAGTTATAAATAAAGTTTAAGTCAAACAAAGAGCACAAAGAAGTTCAAAATTAGAAGAAAAAAATTTGAAAGTAGAAAAAAACAGACAAGGAAAGGGATAATATTTAAAGAGCACACAGATAAAATTTCAATTCGGAGATGAAAGAATTAAGATTATCACCTAAGAAAGGCCTAGAAAGGTTCAAGTTTGAGAATAAAGTTCAAATCACATTATTTTCATTCTTCAGTAAAAATTTCCCAAGATCCATATAGTAATAAATGACTAAAATGGGTCAATGATATTGATAAGTTAAGTAAATGTGTAAGAGCTCATGTGTATATGATACCAAAAGGAGAAAAATGGTAAACAGAAAGAGCCGGGAGAAGGAAGAAAGATGACTGAACTGCAACTTAATATAGAGATGGTTAATCAAATGAAGAATGAAAGCAATTCACACAAAAGAGAAAACATGAGCTAGAGGCAGAGAGAGTTCTTAAAGTTGGAAGTTACTGAAGTAATCCATGTAAGAGATAATAAACTATCCTGGGCATAAGTGAATAACTCAATATTTAACCTCTTTGTATCCTGCATTACTTGAGGGGCCTCAATTTTATGCACACTACCTATTATACGTTGGACTGCAATTATTTTATACGTTGAACATTTGACTATATGTCTCTAATCATTCTTTGCTGGTTTTTATTATTAATAATTATTTAATTTATTTAATTAATTTTTATTATTTTATTTTATTCTTGGAGAGACTAAGAACCTGAACTTGATATGCCTTCTAAAAGCCATTGGTCAGTAGATAGAAGAGTACATTGCTATCTTCCCTTACTATTTCTGGAGTTATCCAACATTGGGGTGGCAATATATTTGAATAATATATCATATTTCAATAGAATAATTTACAATGACTCCTAAATGATTTTCTTGGATGGGAACTGGTAATAAAGTCTGTTCCCCAATACTCTACCTATTTTTGCCAACTGTTAGTATTTTACAATATTTTCCCGAGGTTTATTCTTAGAAACTGGACATTTTTCTACCCAAGAGAGCTAAGTATCACTTATTAAAGTACCATTTAACTACTACTCTTTGCGAATGATTTATTAAAAACTCAAATAAGATCATAAATGATTTATAACTCTTTCCAAAGAAAATACTTATTTTTTCCCTAATCTTTATTTGCTGTCTTAAAGCCCCAATTCTATAATTCTATTATTTCCCTTAAGTATTAATTAAGCACTTGCTATATACACTGTCAAGGCCCATTTCATTTTTTATAACCATTTAAATTTATGAAATTTCAATCTCACTTTAGAGAATGTTTGAAAAATAGATTTGGGAGGCGAGAGGAAGAGTTTAGTTTGAGAGCTTAATCCCATGTATAATGATGTTTCTGTGGGAAAAAATGTACTTGGCAAAGGACTGCATAAACTTGGGGAATTCCAGGGCTATCTATTATATTTATGTCAGCCATTTAAACTATTTTAAGAAAGAAAATAGGCAGTGCCAGGAAACAGTCTCCCCAGGCTACCTCCTCTTCTCTACCTAACCCCTCACTTTAGTAATGGCTACTGATGGCTTCTGGATATTTGAAAGTAACAATAATGGCAGTTGGACCAGGTTTCCTCTGTGGAACTACAGGAGATTTTCATTCCACGTCCTGGATGTCATAAGACCTTTATATGCAGTATAGTCACAGGTTGGGCAATTGTAATTCAAAACTTTACTTTTTCTCCTCCAATAGACTATCAATATGGAAGGAGTTAGGCCATTTGCAGTGGCTGGCACCTCTAATCCTCACACTCTAGGAGGTTGACCCTGGAGGATCCCTGGAGGTCAGGAGATCAAGATCAGCCTGAGAAACAGTAAGAACCTATCTCTACAGGCACTGTGGCAGGTGCCTGTTACCCCAGATACTTAGGAGGCTAAGGCAGAAGGATCACTTGAACCCAGGAGATTGAGGTTGCTCTGAGTTATGATGATGACACTGCACTCTAGCTGGGGTGATGGAGCAAGACTGTATCTCAAAAATAATATATATATATACGTATGCATATGTATATATTAAGGAGTTAATAGAGAGTAAATTGATTATACTTGGAAAGACAACTGAATTTTCAAAGTTACTAGGTATCATTGTGCTAAATAACATATAAAAAAGCCTTAAAAGATAGGGATCATATTGAATCTGTAGACTACTTTGGGTTGTATGGATACTTTATAAATATGAGTCTTCTAGCACATGAACACAGGATGTCTTTATGTTTGTGTCTTATTTTATTTCCTTTATCAATGCTTCATAGTACTCAATATTCTTTTTGGCATTGCAAATAAGGTTGTTCTCCTTTTCAAATAGTTTGATTAGTTCATAGAAATGCAACTGATTTTTATATGTTGGTTTCATTTCCTACAACATTACTAAATTTGTTTATTAGTTCTAAGAGGTGTTTTTATGGAGCCTTTAGGTTTTCTCTATATAGGCCATATTGTCTGCAAAGAGGAATAATTTTGCTTTTTTCTAATTTGGATGTCATTTCTTTTTCTTGATAAACTGCTCTATGACTCAATACTATGTTAATTAGAAATGGGAAGAATGGGTATCCTTGCCTTGTTCCTCATCTTAGAGGAAAAGATTTCAGTTTTTTATCATACAAAGTTATGATGTCAGCTGTGGGCTTTTCTATATATGACATTTATTATATTGTAGTATTTCCTTCTATTCCTAGTTTGTTGAGAGTTTTTATGAGGAAATGGTGTGCAACATTTTCAAGTGATTTTTTTGTTTTGTATCTATTGAGGGAATCGTGGTTTTTCTCCTTTATTCTGTTATCATGGTATATCACATTAATGTATTTGCATATGTTTTATCCCTTGCAATCCCAGAATAAATACCACTTGATGTGGTATATGACTTTTTTACTTTGTTGCTGGGTTTGGTTTCCTAGAATTTTGTTGAGGATTTCTACATCTATATTCATTAGGATAGCAGATACAATTGCCTTTAACCCAACAAAGATAAAGAAAGATAAGTAAGGTCACTAAATATTTGTCAAGGGAAAAACCCAACATGAAGAGATTTCAATAATAAACATTTATGGGAGGGGGGAGGATGGGTGGAAGGAGGTTAATTGGTGGGACCATACCTACGGTGTATCTTAGAAGGGTACAGGTGAAACTTACTAAATGCAGAATATAAATGTCTTAACACAATAACTAAGAAAATGCAAAGAAGGCTATGTTAACCAGTTTGATAAAAATATTTCAGATTGTATATGAAACCAGCACATTCTACCCCATGATTACATTAATATACAAAGCTATGATTTAATAACAAAATAAAATAAAATAAAAATAAAAATAAAAAACATTTATGCACCCTAACACAACGCTACTCAATTCATAAAACAGACCCTATTGGATATGAACAACTTAATATCTTCCTGCACTGTAATAGTTGGAGATTTTAACACCCCTTTGACAGTTTTGAGTAGATCCTCCAGGAAGAAACTAAACAAAGAAATATTAGACTTAAACCTGACCCTAGAACAAATGGACTTTACAGAATATTTCACCCTAATAAAACTGAATATACATTCTTCTCAACAGCCCACAGTCATCCTCCAAAATAGATCATCCTAGGACACAAGTCTAACCTCAGAAAATTTAAAAGTATAGAAATTATTCCTTATATCTTCTCGGACCACCATGGAATAAAAGTTGAACTCACCAGCAATGAGAATCCTCATACTCAAACAAAGTCATGGAAGCTAAATAATCTTAGGCTGAATGATAGCTGAGTCAAAGACAAAATTAAGAAGGAAATCACCAAATTTTTGGAACAAAATGACAACAAAGACACAAATTATCAAAACCTGTGGAATACTGCAAAGGCAGTCCTAATAGGGAAATTTATAGTATTGGAAGCCTTCATCAAGAAAACAGAAAGAGAAGAAGCCAACAACATAATGGATCATCTCAAGCAACTGGAAAAGGAAGAACATTGCAACCCGAAACCCAGCAGAAGAAAAGAAATAACCAAAATTAGGGCAGAATTAAATGAAATTGAAAACAAAAGAATCATTCAGAAGATCAATGAAACAAAAAGTTTTTTTTTTTAAAGTTAACAAAATTGATAAACCTTTAGCCAATCTAACCAGAAACAGAAAAGTAAAATCTCTAATATCGTCTATCAGAAACGATAAAGGAGAAATAACAACAGGCACTTCAGAAAATCAAAAAATCCTCAATGATTACTACAAAAATCTCTATTCCCAGAAATATGAAAATCTGAAGGAAACGGACCAGTATCTGGAAGCACACCACCTTCCTACACTCAACCAGAAAGAATTAGAAACCCTGAATAGATCTGTATCAAATACTGAAATAACATCAACAATATGAAATCTCCCTAAAAGTAAAAGTCCAGGACCAGATGGCTTCATATCCAAATTCTATCAAACCTTTCAAGAGGAACTAGTACCTATATAACACAATGTTTTCTAAAGCAAAAAGAAGGAATACTTCCCAACACATTCTATGAAGCGAATATCTCCTTGACCCCCAAACCAGGAAAGGATCCAACAAAGAAAGAAAATTATAGAGCTATATCATTAATGAATATCGGTGCTAAGATATTCAATAAGATCTTAGCAAACAGAATTCAACAACACATCAAAAAAATTATGGCAGAGGCAAGATGGCCAACTGGAGCCAGTTTTCCACAGAGGCTCCCATCCAGAAGAAGAGTTAAAGGTCAGAATTTAGCAAAAGAGCCGATGGTTTGGATCTGAGCCAAGAGAGAAGGTTGAACCCTGCTGAGGTGAGCTGCAACCCCAAGGATACAAACAAAAGGTACAAAATCCATCACCAAGCAGAGAGGAGTCCCATTCTCCATGAGAACAGCTCACATTATACTCCATACAAACAAGCAAGCAGAGTTCAAATATCCTCCCATTTTATCCCATGGGAGAGACCCTCTAAAAACCAGAACCCCTACCCATACTAGGGTGCCATGGCACTCTCCTGCCAGACATAAAAATTTCTAAAACTGTATATATTCTCTACCTGCAATTTTGAACTTCCAGCACTCCCCTCCACTCTCACCATAAGGTCTGGAAGCCTGTCCGCCATGGAGTCCAGATTCTTGGGCATTTTCTCAAGGGTTGTGGATGGGGCAAGGGTTATTGCTGATCTGTGCTGATTCTCCAGCTCGGGAATAAGGAGAAGATGGTCAACTGTGAGGGAACTGGACAAGAGAGGCGGTGCCCCGAGGCACAGAGCAGCAGCCGCAGGGACGGAAACAATGGGGCTTACACCCCTGGACATATTTTGAAAGGACACTCCCAGTCTCTCTGGGCAACCAGAGGAAGCCAGGCATCTTCTCCGGTGACAGCCACTGGGTGGAAGAGATCTGGGACGGAAAAGCAAGCCCTGTGAGTAAAGGGTATGCCTGAGGTGGAACCAGCCCGGGTGGAGCATGGGGACTAGAATACACGATTGCAGGAACAGCAGATTCCCAGGGCGAAGTTGACCCAAAGGACTGCTTTACTGAGCTTCAGATGCACCCAATATTCAGGGGATTATAGACAAGACAAAGGCGGGCAGGCAGAGGCTAGAACTGAAAGCTGAGTGTGAGCTCTGATCATGTCTGCCTCAACACAGACTATAGCTGAGACCAGGCAGCGCCACAGACAGGGCTGGGTTGCGGTTTCTGTGAACTCAGTGTCTGCTCCGCAGGGGAATATAGATAGGACAGAAACAAATTCTGCAAAGTTGTTCTGTTCTGTCAGCAACATCAATCAGGGGCAGGGCAAGAACTGAGTGAACCACCCTAGCCCCCATTAAGCACCTGAGGCTGTCAGGCCTCACCTCCCCCTACCGGATAGAGGCAGAGAGTGGTAGCCTGGCTGAGGAGACATAGATCTCCCTGTGACTCAGGCAGGTGCAAACACCTGGAGCATGTGCTTATTGGAGGGAACTGGGTCACAGCCCTGTGGGATTACCAGTGACTGGGTGTGACAGAGGTGCAAGGTGAGGAAGGAGACATCAAACTTCCCAGACTAATTTATTTGCTGGGTGGGTCCTTCTGACCTCATGGAGCACCAGAGCGAGTCATACTTGAGCTGCCAGCAGACTGCTGTTATCTAGTTGCTGGAGACCTCTTTAACTCTCCCACCTGAGACCGGTGTTGACTGGGACAATTGATTTGGACATCTTGAACTGGGCCAATCACCCAAGAACTATCCAAAGTGGTACCTTGGGTGTGTGGTTGTAGGAAGGTTTGATTTTCCTTCTTCAATTGTTGACTGTGGGGGCGGGGTGACGTAATTGCTGGTATTTCTCCATAGCTAAGACTTCAATCCAGAGTAATTGATTCACTAGGGTAGGGCAGAGATCAGCAGAAAACAAGATAGAGCCACTTAGCCCCACCACACTAAGCAAGTCTCCAGTTTCTCAGGCCGTAGCACTGTATGGGTCCCTGGCAAAGCTCTAGGGGAAAAGGTACAAACATCAGTCCCAGCTTTGGGGCAAAAGACCGACCAATCACTACTCCTGGAGCCCCCAACCCAACTTCTCCTTATCTTGCTCATCTAGCCAAACGGTGTAAAATAATCATTAGGCAGAATCAGCAGAAAAACTCCAGTGACATGAATAACCAGAGTAGATCAAGCCCCCACAAGGAACAATTTGGCAGACACAACTGAAGATCCCATTCATAAATAGATGGTTCACATGTCAAAAATCGAATTTGGAATTTGAATTGCAAATAAGATTAATAGAACAGAGGTAAAGTTGGAATTAGAAATTCAAGGAGCATTTCAAAAGTTGTCTCAAGAATTCAACAAATTCAAAGACAAAATCACAAAAGATCTTGACACATTGAGACAAGAATTTGCAACACTCAAAGATCTGAGAAATACGATAGAATCCCTCAGTAACAGAATGGAGCAAGCAGAAGAAAGGATTTCTGACAATGAAGACAAAGCTTTCAAATGGTCCCAAACTCTCAAAGAGGAAGAGAAATGGAGAGCAAAAAGGGATCATTCTCTCAGCGAGCTCTTCGATAATTCAAAGAAAAGCAATATTTGCCTGATGGGGATCCCTGAAGGCAAGGAAGTGGCCTCACAAGGCACAGAGGCTTCACAAGATTATGAAAGACAACTTTCCAGACACGCCAAGAGATTCTGAAATTCAGATAGCAGACAGTTTTAGAACCCCAGCACAACTCAACCTGAATAAGACATCCCCCAGGCACATCATAATTAATTTCACTAAAGTTAATATGAAGGAGAAAATTCTGAAAGCAGCCAGATATAAGAAAACCATTACCTATAAGGGGAAGTCTATTAGAATGACTGCAGATCTCTCTGCTGAAACCTTTTAAGCTAGTACAAGGTGGTCATCGACTTTTAATCTCCTAAAACAAAATAACTTTCAACCCAGGATCCTGTATCCAGCTAAACTGAGTATCATTTATGACGGAAAAATTAAATACTTTAATGAAATTCACATGTTGAAGATATTTGCCATAATTAAACCTGCTCTCCAGGATATTCTCAGACCTATCCTCCATAATGACCAGCACAATCCTCTACCACAAAAGTAAAATTACTCAGAAACCTTTGATCAAATTCCAACTTCCACAGTGGTGAAAGGATTAAAAATGTCCACTGGACTTTTGAAAACCTCGATACCCAAAATTCCACCAGGCTTATCAATATATCAATTAATGTGAATGGCTTAAAATGTCCTCTAAAGAGGCACAGGTTGGCAGACTGGATACACAAACTGAGGCCAGATATCTGCTGCGTACAAGAATCTCATTTTACCTTAAAAGATAAATATAGACTCAAGGAGAAGGGATAGTCATCTATATTCCCGGCAAATGGAAAGCAGAAAAAAGCAGGTATTGCAATTTTATTTGCAGATATAATAGGCTTTAAGCCAACAAAAGTAAGGAAAGATAAGGATGGTCACCTCGTATTTAGTAGGGGAAATACTCAGTATGATGAGTATTCATATGATGAGATTTCAATTATGAATATTTATGCACCCAACCAGAATGCACCTCAATTTATAAGAGAAACTCTAATGGACATGAGCAACTTGATTTCCTCCAGCTCCATAGCAATCGGAGATTTTAACACTCCTTTGGCAGTGTTGGACAGATCCTCCAATAAGAAGCTAAGTGAAGAAATTTTAGATTTTAAACTTAACCATTCAACATTTGCATTTAACAGACATCTACAGAACATTTCACCCTAAGAAAACTGAATACACATTCATCTCATCAGCCCACGAAACATACTCCAAAATCGATCACATCTTAGGTCACAAGTCTAACTTCAGCAAATTTAAAAGAACAGAAATCATTCCTTGTATTTTCTCGGACCATGATGGAATAAAAGTTGAACTCACTAACAAGAGGAATCTGCATACTCATACAAAAACATGGAAAGCTAAATAACCTCATACTGAATGATAGCCTGGTCACAGAAGAGATTAAGAAGGAAATTATCAGCTCGGCGCCTGTGGCTCAACAGGCTAAGGCGCCAGCCACGTACACCTGAGCTGGCAGGTTCGAATCCAACCTGGGTCCACCAAACAATGACAGCTATAACCAAAAAATGGCTGGGCGCTGTGGCGGGCGCCTGTAGTCCCAGCTACTTGGGAGGCGGAGGCAGGAGACTTGCTTGAGCTCAGGAATTGGAGGTTGCTGTGAGCTGTAATACCACAGCACTCTATCCAGGGTGACAGCTAGAGGCTCTGTCTCCAAAAAAAAAAAAAAAAAAAAAGAAGTGATCAAGGAATACAGCAGTGTCTCAGGTTACAAAATCAACACCCATAAATCTGTAGCCTTTATATATACCAATAATAGCCAAGCAGAAAAAAACAGTCAAGGACTCTATTCCTTTCACAGTAGTTTGGAAATAATTTGGGAGTTTACCTAACAAAGGATGTGAAAGATCTCTATAAAGAGAACTATGAAACTTTAAGAAAAGAAATAGCTGAAGATGTTAACAAATGGAAAAACATACCATGCTCAGGGCTGGGAAGAATCAACATTGTTAAAATGTCCATACTGCCCAAAGCAATTTAGTTTTAATGTAATCCCTATTAAAGTTCCATTGTCATACTTTAAAGATCTCGAAAAAATAATACTTCATTTTATATGGAATCAGAAAAAAACCTCGAATAGCCAAGACATTACTCAGAAATAAAAACAAAGCAGGAGGAACCACACTACTAGACCTCAGACTACATTATAAATCAATAGTGATGGAAACAGCATGGTACTGGCACAAAAACATAGAGGTAGATATATGGAACAGAATAGAGAACCAAGAGATGAACCCAGCTACTTACCATTATTTGATCTTTGACAAGCCAATTAAAAACATTCAGTGGGGAAAAGATTCCCTATTTAACAAATGGTGCTGGGTGAACTGGCTGG
>CAUYON010212290.1:0-17445 GCA_963573935.1 Arctocebus calabarensis
TATGCAGCCTTAAAGAAAGAGGGTGACTTTTCCTCTTTCATTTTTACATGGATGGAGCTGGAACATGTTCTCCTTAGCAAAGTATCTCTAGAATGGAAGAAAAAGTATCCAATGTATACACCCCTAATATGAGACAAATTCATTAATGTTCAAGTGAAGGCTACAACCCATTTATTGCACAGGAAGACAGGGAAAGGGGAGAGGGACGGAAGGGGAGGGAGAGGGTGGGGTGAAATGGGACAAAGGGTGAGATCACATGTGTGGTACATATTCGAAGGGTCAGGAGAAAACTTCTAAATACGGATCAAAAATGTTTTCATATAGTAAACGAGAAGATATCATGAACGGTATGTCAATCAGGTTGATAAAATATCTCAGATTGCATGTGAAGCCCCCACATTGTACCTCATGGTTGAACTAATGTACACAGCTAGGATTCAATTTAAAAAAAAAAATGTGACCTTTCTAATCCCTTCCCTTAATGCCTTAGTTGTTGAGAAAGGACTCACCACTTTATCTGACCAGAATTTGTATCTCCAGCCTTTTGTGAATTCTGGGAATTTTCATTGCTCCCTTTTTTCTCACATTTTGCCCTAGGTATTCTAACTGCTTCAAGTTTTCCAGTGCTTTTTTTAATCTCCTCAATTCAGAAAGCCTATTGTCTCTAATTATCCTTCCCCCTTCCTTCACATTTTTTTTGCACTGTGAGGGGGAAAAGTCCTCCTGGCAGACAGCTGGGATTATTACCACTGTAATCATAGGACTCACTTTGCATGTCTCCTTTCTGTGATCTCAATCCTATGGTGCTACTATCCAAGGTCTCAACATGTTTGTTTCACATATACATATACATATTTCAGGTTCATAATTGTTTATAACAACAGAATTAGGTGATTTTAGTAACTCATGACTAAAAGTGGAAGTATGTAATGTTTCAATTTGCATATATCTAATCATCAACAAAGCTAAATATTTGAGTATATCTCCTTTCCTATGACACCAGACTAAAACTTGATTAGGAATTGTCATAGTATTTTTATCCATGATTCAACAATAATTGTTTATGCGTCACTTAAAAGTCCCTGTAACATAGAAAGTTCTGCTGTTTTCACGCAGCATCACAGTAATGTAAGGTTTTGCTTCATTTCACTCCCTTGATGATGCAGAAATCTTTAACCTCAGATTTGTGAATTAAAAAGGAAAGAAATAGCTGTGGCTTATAATTATAGCATTACATTTTTTATTATGTAATGGAAATTAAAAGTAAGTCTTTTATTTCTTTCAGTGGTAAGGAATGAGGTTTCCACTTAAACGTCATTTATGTCTATCTCATATATAAGTCATAACTGTATATTTATTGCTTCTTTATAATCTGACATAAACATAAAATATATTTGAAGCATATATGTTTTTATTTGAAATAGTGAAAGTGCATTTTAAAAATGCCTTAAAACATAACTAAAGATAATTTGAAAGTTTCTCTTCATTCATGGAATTCTGGAAGTGCCACTGTTTTGTGTTTACTTCAAGAATTCATTTTTTAATGAAACAATTTACTTTACATTTTTAGGCATTACTGCTTGTCAATAATTGTCTAGCACAGCATGGAAAGTGTTCTTCCTCACAAGACGGAGGTGGACACTTCAGTCAATAATCATTCTTTAGGGGCTGATCTTGCTGACACAGCAAAAACTCATTCTCCATATACAGGATTATCAATGAAAACTGTTGCCATGACAGACTCAGACATGAAACCACTTCTTTCATTAATCTGGCTAAGGTAATGGGAGAGAATTCTCTCTACTTGGTATATCCAAGAGTCTGTAGTTGACAATTAAAATAAGTGCTTTCAGTGATCTATGTCTAGTGAGTGGTTCTGAGACAGCCAGTGATGGAGGCCAGCTCCAGCTTTGACCACACTATAGTTTTATAAATGAGAGTTTTGAACATAAAAGGATCACATCCTTCCTAATTGTAAAACAAAAAGAATACTTTATAATAGTAAATCCAATAGTTAATATTGAAAAGAAACTGTCATATATTTGGCCAAAAATTAATTTATCATAAAAAATAAATATTTGATCATAAAATAATCTATCATAAGGAATAATTAGAATATTTTTCTTCAATAATTTACTTGATAGTTTAAAAACAATGCACACTAAAACTGTATTTTTTATAGTGAAAGTGAAAATTTTCCATTTATGTATAATGTGAAATTTTTATGTTCTTTTTTTTCTTTACCCTAGATACACGTGTATAAACAGAATAGATAGTGAACTTAAGCATTAAACAATACTGTAAAGAAGTTGTAGGTGAAAAGACATTTTTAAAATGTCCTTATAAGTTTTTATTACTGTACATAAAATTGAGTTTTACAGTTAAGTTAAATGTTTATATTTAATTTCAGAGAGCATGACAATACATGGCTAAAATTTGGAAAAATTGTATGAACTTTGACTTTGTAGGCAAATCATTGACTAAATTGGAATGGCAAATGCATTTGTTTTTTGTGCCCAGAATTGCATGCCTTCAGGAAATATAGTAGCTCTTGAGGTTGACACAGACAGCACTGTTCCCTGCAGCAATGTAGCTTGAGGTTAAGAGCACAAGCTCTAGTACAGTGGTTTCCATGGTGTACCGTGAGAGGATCTTAGGTGTGCTATGAAAATTTTTAAAGATCATTAATTAAATTACTATTTAATTAATAGTATTAGAAACTATTAATAGTAAAGATACTATTTTCAAAAGAAGTTCAAAGCACAATAAGTATATTCTTTTTTTTAACCCTTTTTCAAATCAACCTAATTTAAGAGTGCCATGGAAGTGTATCTATTGGTTCAAGTGTGCCTTGAGATAATGAAGGAGAAGGGAGAGGGGAGGACAGAGTGGAAAGAGGGAGTCACAGTGTATGACACACCCCTTGGGGTCAGGACACAATTATAAGAATTTACCTAACAAATGCAATCAGTGTAAACTAAATCTTTGTACTCTCAATAATTCCCAAACAATAAATAAATAAATAACAATAAAACAAAGTAAAATGTTGAAAAACATATCTCTAGTATTATAGCACTTGAATTTGAATCTCACACTTGTGATATATGTTTGGACACATTACTCTGTGTTTCAGTATACTTATCTATAAAACAAAGAAATCAGAGCATTTTTATAAAAGTTAAATGAAGGTCTAGATCTATCTGTCTGTCTATCACTTAAAACAAAACCTGTCCTGTAGTAAGATCTCAATAATCATAATAGTATTAAAATAGTAATAACGTGATATCTGGTCTCTCCAAAAATATATCTTACTTGCCTGACTCATGAGGGCATTTGAATTTGTAACTGCTACTCTAAATCTTAAACAGACCTTTAGACTGTCCCAGAGTGTGAAGACCAGTGTTATGTTGGTAAAACTCCTGGCCAATCTGCTTTCTTGCCTATAGTACCTGTTTCTCTCATTGTAGTTACACCACCTTGACTGTCTTCTTCTTCACTGAACTTTAGACTATACATAGAAGCTGACAGGTGTTTTTCCAGAGGTGACACCACCTGCTTCACACAGCTTTTATCTGACAGTTTTCAGGTCTTTCTGAGGAGAACGCGTGATGGAAATGCCATCAGACAACCAGGCCAACAGTTGCATTTGGCATAATTACACATTCCCTTGAGGGAAAGAAATAGTCAATCTCACAGTTTTTAGTCAGGCTGACACTCTCCACCTATTTTGCAAGGTACATTCACAAAGTTCAAATAGTTGATTGACTGAAGCTGAGCAGGAAAGGCTAAATGTCAAGCTTTTAAGATGAAACTGGTGTCAGCTCTGTAGCAGCCTGGCAGGTAGAGTGAAGTCTCAAATTAAGAGTGACAGATGAGTGGCAGGAGGTAAAGAGAACACTGTGTTAGCAGGCAGAAAAGGAAGTCAGGTTGTGCTAAGAGCTTGCATGGGGTTTGATCAGGGCTAAAAAGCCTAAAATGTGTATGGATTTAAGTTTGCAAAATTATCCCAATATTCCAAGGAAAAACTAGCACAATTTTACTGAAATAATAACTTTTAATCTCATCCTTTATTTTCAAAAAGTTAGTATGAATTCTCTGTCTTAAAAAGTTCCTAAGATGTTGAGATCTGGTTTAAAGATCATTGTACTTACTTCATTTTTACTACTTCAGTGTGTACCTTAAAGAGCTATGAAAATTTAGGGAAATATAAATAAATTATATTGATAAAGGGCCAAAGAGTAGAACAAACATTTAAAGTTAATTAGAAACCTAAGGAAATATTTAAGAAGTTTTGATTCATGATATTTTATGTGAAAATAAAGGAAATCTAAAGTAATCAAAATTTTAATAGTATAGTAAAATATAGTAAATAAAGCATACTTAGTTTAAGCAAATTCAACATCTCCTGTGAGATTACTCCCAACTTTACTCTATATGTTCTTTTCCCTCCTGTTTTGGAATGATAGGCAATTAAATCATATTTAGTTTCTTGGGTAATAGAAATCATTGGATAAACTAAAATCAGTCTTCTCTATTCTCAGTGTTTGAGAAAATTTAGCAAAATGAGAATTATTAATGAGTCTATTCTTCTGTTTTCTTTCACTAGTGTCTAGTATCTTCTAAAATAGAATAGTGGCTCTGCACAATAAACAGACAATGTGAACCACAGATGTGAGCCACAGATTTAAAAATGTAAAATTCTCTAGGAACCAAATAAACATAAGCAAAAAGAAGCATGTGAAATTAATCTTTATAATGTACTTTATCTAATCCACTGTCCAAAATATTTTTTATCATGGAATCAATATCAAAAGTATTGAGATACTTCAGATATTATTTTAATGGTTAATGTAAAATTATTAATGATGTGTTTTTAAGATACTTTATTACCCTAAGTCTTCAAACTTTTGAATGTATTTTACAGCACATCTCATTTTGACCAATAGCCACATCTGGCTAGTGGCAATCATATAGGACAGTACAGATTTGGGTAGTTTTACCTTCGTACCATACATTCATTCATAAGGTCAGTCAATGAAATATGAATCAGTGGCAGACATATTCTTATAGTCCATACATTAGTCCATGTTTGTATTGCTATACAAAGAATACAAATACCTATGGCTGGATAATTTACAAAGAAAAAAAGTTTGTTGGCTTCTGGTTCTATAGGCTGTGCAAGAATCATGGTGTTGAGTGTCTGCTCAGCATCTGCTGAGAGCTTCAGGCTGATCCCACTTAAGGTGGAAAGGAGAAGGAAGCCTGCAAGTTCAGAGATCACACCGTGAGCGCAGAAGTGAGAGAGAGAGGAGGTGCCAGACACTTTTTTTTAACAACCAGCTCTTTGGGGAACTAATATAATAGAAAAAGAACTCACTCACGCTCCCCTAGGACATAATCTGTTTAAGATAGATCCATCCCTATGGTACAAACACCTTCCATTAGGCCCCACCTGAAGCTATGAGGATGAAATTTCAAAATGAGGTGTGGAGGAATCAAGTGCCCAAACTGTAGCAATCTACATTACATCCCAAACAATATTTTCAAGTTATCTTCAGTAATAGTCTCCTTCTAGCCTAAGCACTATCCACTAGTAGCGATGTGTCTGAGCATTATGGATATTGTCAAAATTACTAAAAGTATTGTTCTACCTGGGCATGGTTGCTCAAACCTGTAATCATAGCACTCTGGGAGGCCCAAGCAGATCAATTTCTTGAGCTCAGGAGTTTAAGACCACCCTGAGCAAGAGTGAGCCTCCATCTCTAAAACCATTCATGTGTTGTGGTGGGCACCTGTAGTCCCAACTACTCAGAAGGCTGAGGCAAGAGGATCACTTGAGCCTAAGAGTTTGAGGTTGCTGTGAGCTATGATCCCATGGCAGTCTACCTAGGGCAACAAAATAAAACTCTGTCAAATAAAATATGTAAATAATAAAAACACTGTTCGAATTACTATTACTACACAATAAGTAATCTCAAATTAAATAAAATCATTAAAAGCATTTTATTATGTTCATTGATTCTATGGTTAGAATATGAAAAGACAGAGCATGGTGATGTGTTTCTACTTCTCAAGTTCTAAAGCCTTTGAACATGAGTGTGAATGGCTGGGGATATCTTAATTTCTGGGAGCTGAAATCTTCTGGAATCTTTTCACTCACCTATTTGTTGCCTATTCTGGGGCAACAGATCCTATATGAGGGTTCAGGAATCCAAGTGCAGGTGTTGAAGCAGATAAGAGTAGAGTTGCACTGCCTTTTAAGATTTAGCTTGAGAAGTCATAGAGAATCATTTCTAATTCTTTCTTTTGGTTACAGAAAGTCATTAAGTTTATTTTTCATTCAAAAGGAGGTGACATAGACTTCACCTCTCCATCCAAGTATCAAAAGAATGCCAAAACATGTTTTAAAACAATCACACTATTTTGTTTTCTGAAGACTATGCCCTTCATAAATTCCCTTATGAATTCTCCTGCTTTATGTACTATAACTCCAGATGTTGACTGTACTTGGAGATTAAGAAGAGATTTAATTTCTACATGCCTAGAGTTTGAGGTAATTTCACCTTATGGCATGCACACTTTATAGAGCTTTGAGGATTATACTTGCTGTTACATGTCACGTATTCTGCAGAGGCCTAGCACCCTGGACATGCTCAATAATTGTTAACTTGAAGTGTCTTCAAGAGTTATTATTGCAAGCATAAATCTTTGTTCATTTTACCTTGGTTATATTACTTGAATTCTCTAAAGCTCTGTTTCTCTTTTATAATAGAAAATAACAGTAGTTGATTTTTTATAGGATATTAATAGTACTAAATAGATCACTCTATATAAACTGCATATTATAATGACTGGTACAAAGTAAGCCAAGTATTTTATAAAATTTTTCCAAAAAATTTTAACTCAAACTTCTCCATGGATTTATCCCATAGAGAAAAGATTTTTAGTCAAGAAGGAGGAATAAGTAGTTAAGTATCCAATCAATCAAATAGAGGACAATTCTGGACAGTTTAATTTTGATATATTTTATTATGTAAGATCATTTGTGTTCAACAAATTGTCTAAGCTCAATCAAGTAAATTTGCAGAATGATGTTAATAATTATCAGACATCCATTGAAAACATTACAATTAGAAAAATAAAATTATAAGTATTAGTTACCTTCTTACATGACTGATTTACTTTATTGTAGGACATTAAGAAAACAGGTGACAAAAAGCTTTATTGTCATCCTCCTATTTTTATTGACATTGAATGTAATTTTCCTATTTCTGTATTGTCATACTCCTATAATTCAGTATATTTGAGTCTTTCCTAAGTAGTTATTAAATTGCTGCTATAGTTGATGTTCATGGGCGCTTAACTATATAACTTTCTGTTCTCTCTTTTTTTTGAGACAGAGTCTTACTTTGTTGCCCTCAGTCAAGGTACCATGATGTCATAGCTCACAGTGACCTCAAACTTTTGGATTCAACTCATCCTTTAGCCTCAGCCTTCAAAGTAGCTAGGACTAGAGGTACCCACCAACCATGCTTGACTAGTTATTAGAGATGGGGTCTTGCTCTTACTAAGGCTGGTCTCGAACTCCTGAGCTCAGGCAATCTAACTGCCTTGGCCTCCCAGAGTGCTAGGATTACAGACGTGAACCACTGTGCCCAGCCTAACTGTTAATATTGACTATCAGAGTTTAAAATTGGTTAATTTTACCAATAACTATGTCTTATTTTGTGGTTAAAAACTGACCCTACATTTTTTATCTTCTGACAAGTAGAAGTCCTCTTTTCATAAAATAAAAGAACTTTAGATTTCTTGCTCTTTAGTTCACATATGTATGAACTTACTGAGATCAGTAATGTGGATGACTAGATTAGGAATTATTTGAAATTGGTGAGTTGGAAGATTTCCAAAATTAATTCATGAAAGCTATGCCTGTATATGTATAATATTTTTTCACCTTTATAAAAAATAAGTCATATATAAAATCCAACATATTCAAGCACAGGGCAGTGCTATACCTTAGTCTCTCTGCTTGTAAACTTTTCAGCTCAGGAAAGTCTACTCAATGGTTTTCATAGATCATGTTCCCTAATCTTTAAAATTAATTTAACAAATATTAATACAAATGTTAGAATTATATTCTGAATTTTATGAATGACTGAGTTTTATAAAAATCGAATAACATCTAGGTTACTTTGTAGTGAAAAATGTAAACTGCTACAGTAATTGCTCAGTAAACTCTACCTACTTTGAGGTGTGACTATGATCTTTAAATTGTTTTATGATTCTGAAAAGATGAAGAAAACAACACTGTGTAATTATAAAACATATTCTAAAAATTAACATTTTAATTATATAGTGTACATTAAGCACTGTTAGGAGGCTGAAATACCTCGCATTCTTCAATTCTTGCAACAATCTTGTGATGTAAGCATTATTGATCACTGACAAAAATAGAGATTTAGTATTGGTGAAGTTCTTATCCCCAGTTGTTCATCTGGAAAGGTTAAGAGGTTAAGTGTAACCTATGATTATAAAGTTTAAGATGTCCTCATATTTCATGACAGTGGATAAAATTGGAAAAAGTCAAGATGATTAGAACAAATCATATGGCTGAATATATGCAATAGGGAAACAAATATACCACATTCCCATAACTTCTTAGCTGTCTTAAATATTTTTGAGGATTTATTAGCTACATTATTTTTGTTCTTAGTCCTTTAAACTTATTCATATTTATATATTTATGTGCTTTTAAGTTTACTATGAGAAAATGTTATTTTATAATAACTTGAGATAGGTAGATACAATAGAAACTTGACTAAATCTTGTGTAAAGAGCTGGGCTCCACAAGTTGAAAAAAAACAAGCAAAAATAATGATCACATAGAGATAGCAGATATGCTAAAACACAACTTCTTTCATCCTTTCCTATCTACTTAGGATCATAAAAAGCTGCTAAACAGATGACTTTTCACTTCCACTAAAAGCTTTTTATGAACCGCTTGCCCTAGAACACCACTTGTTAGTATCTAGGGTAAGACCATCCTTGTTTTTGCCTCACCGACTGTTCAATGATTTATATAGTCAGGGTCCTTACTTGACTTGAGACTTTTGGGTCAACCAAAATTTATGCTTGATTTCTTGTGTTTGTTATGGGTATTTTTTTAGTAATGATGATAAAGTGCATTAAGCAATTTAGAGTATCTCACTTTCCTCTTACGTATCAGGCATCGATCTATCTGCCCTGTTGTCACTCACTTTTTCCCTGAATGCATTAACCTTCTTTCTCTATTTTTCTTTTTCTTTTCTTTTTTCTTTCTTTCTTTCTTTTTTTTTTTTTTTTTGGTCTAGTATGCCTGTCTAGTTTGTAATAAAAGTGCCCTGGGAAAAGTTTAGTTTGGTGCTATGTACATTGTAAAGTCATTGCAAATGAGCTCAATACACATTTATTAATTAATATAATGGTCAACATTATTAGTGGATATTTCTGATTCATAGTAATGAATATAATTCATTGATTAGTACTAGAAAGAGATGACTAGAACAAAGTATTATTTTCCTTACTGAAGGAAGTACAGTTAATGTGTAAAAGCAAGTACATAAACATACATATATATATATATTTTTACTTTTTGAATTTCACATTGTAGTAAAACATGCTTCCTCAAAGACCATTTTGTTTCATTTAGATATACTTGACTCTTAAATCATAATGAAAATATGCAAAATATGTTTAAATGTTATTAGCATTAACATTTTGCTTAATTCTGAAAATGACTTTCATTTATACATTTAAAAATATGCTAAATGTGCTGAGTACCATGCTACTTCTTGGAGACAAAATTACACACAGTAATAGGTGTTTACCATGTAAAGTGCTCAATTCTAAGATAGGGGTCAGGTGTGGAAAGTTCATCTAAGGATCCCTTAATAAATTTGATTTTCAGGATCCTTTTCTTATTTCAAAAGCGTACTAGCCTTGTTGAACTAACTACCATGTGCTGGCTTAATTTATGATTCAAAAGAATCTTTGTAGATAGTTGGTTTCTATTTTCATGTAAGAAAATGAGAACTTAGTGGAACATGTGATTAATTTGTCCAAAGTCACAAAGCAGACATTTTAATCCAGGACTGCCATGCACAGGGCCTGAATTTTTCTATTTACTAATGACTCACTGAATAAATTCTTAAGAATGCAAGCAATTAGAAAATATATTTGGGTCTGTGTAATAGGAAATCTTCTTTAGTTTAATGTATTAAGGATATATAATCTATAATTTGAATCATTGATAGTAATCATAGAATAATAAGTAATACTCCAGTGCTTAGTCTCATAGCTAATATATTACAGTTAATTTGGAGAATCACATGAAAAGCAAAGTTTTCTTTTATTAAGAAAGAATGCTGTGTATTCTGGATTTCTGTATATTCTTAGAGTTTAAAGTAAATCTCATACTCTTCTTCAATTTTTAAAACTATGTCTCTCGACCTTAAGTGTAATAATTTACACTTACTGGAGAAACATATTCTTTCTACTTCTTCGACTCTGTATTGTTAGAGAACCATATAACATTTTTGTGATCACTGTTAGAAAATTAAATAACTCATTTGGTTCACCTTTTTCTGGGTTAAAGAGCAATATTTGTGTCACAGAGTCCAAGCCTGAAATATTGATTGCTACTGAATGTATCATTAAACACAACATTGGGTATTAAACACAACATTGGGTAACTTCAGCACAGGCTTCAAATAGCAGTACTCATGCTTGACAAGCAGAAAGTGTGGTTATAGCCCAGTTAAATACAATATAAATATGTTCTTCCTTGATGTTGCACTTCATCTATTCATGTACCACAGAATTATAGAAAATGTACATTAAAAGTGGACCTTTCTTTACTCATTCTGATGGCAAAACTGAGATATAATTTTTTCAGCTAAAGGTTACCATATCATAATAGTTTCTGTTAATTGATAGACTTTCTTAAGGTTGAAAGTTTCTTTGAGATACAACAACAAGAGAATAAATCCTAGGGAATCATTGAATTCTTGTCAAATTGATAATTGACTTTTGCCTATAGTGCATTCTACTCATGGAATGGTCACATTGCATTTCAGATTACTTTATATTATTAATAGGTGTTATTTTAAAATATATTTCCCCAAAATTGTGTTTCATAGACAGTTGTTTTACAAGATATAATAGTAGTTTAAGTAGAGGAAATGCTGCAAGATAAAAGAATTCTGAGAAAATCTTAGACAAAATTAAATAAGTATGTGTTTTTAAAAAATAATATTTCTGGATGGCGCCTGTGGCTTAAAGGAGTAGGGCGCCAGCCCCATATACCAGAGGTGGCGGGTTCAAACCCAGCCCCGGCCAAAATAATAATAATAATAATAATAATAATAATAATAATATTTCTTAGAAGTTTTAATTCCTCAGAGAGGGCTTACAATATGGAGCATATGCAAACTAATTTAATCAGGAAATCTTTATTGAAAGCCAAAACTAAGAATTTCCTGAACAGAACACTATGTGCATAACATGGTGTAGTTATTAACAAAAATATTAATTTAAATATTCATATGTATCTAAATCATATAAAGTATAAAAAGCTGTCAAATGGAACTTTCCATGTATCTTAGATTATTGCTAAAACCCCAAAACTGAGAACAATAGATTATGAGTAGTCCCCAATTGGTTAAGAATCACCAGACACACATATTATAATAACTGAATATAAGGCAACAGTAATGCTCATTAATTTTTAACTCTCAACTCCTACAAGTCAAGGCCAGAAATTCAAAAGAATGGTGGCAAAAAGCCATGGCAGTAGGACTTGCCATACTCATAACAAATACTATGGCATTTCTGTCCTCATGCCTACATGTGCGTACACACACAGGAGAGGGAACCACTGCTCCCACCCCCTACCCCAAGAGAAACCCTTACAAAACATTGGAGTTTGCTTGAATGTCCAGGTTGGTATCACTTTTCTCATTTAGTGAGTGCTAAATTGCAGAAAGGTGTAGGAACAATATGTGTAGTTCAGGAGATCATAGCAAGGTTATTCTTAGAAGAGCTTGACCGAGGTTGCTAAGTTAAGGAATGCACACGAACTTAGAACCTAGTGCCTAGTTTATGGTAGACCAAGTTGAACAAGAGACCAGGATGGTGCTTTAAGAGGGCTGATAAGGCAGAAAGCATAAGGTCCACTCCCCTAATTAGTTACAGCAGGAAGGAGGTATATATATCTTGTATCTGTTGGCAGAGACAACTCACTTACATTCATTGTGCAGTTCTGTGTGAGGTATGGACTAGTACAGTGTCTCTGAAGAAATCACAATTGTATTCACCAAAAAAAAAAAGAAAGAAAAGAAAAACATTGATTGCAGATCTTCCATAGTGAAGGACATGATTGTTGCCAGTGTTAGAAAAGTAAGAATGACAGTAGAACTAGGGCATACAACTTTTGCACATCTACCTGAAATTCCTCTCCCTCTATCTTGAATCTGAAAAAGAAAGACCATAGAAGGAAAGATGTGGAAGGAGAGCAAACAACAAAACTTTACTCCCTCTCCCGCTGGAGGTTCCAAAGCCACAGTTCAGGCCCAAAATGAAGGGAAAGGAAAAACATTTACTGGATGTAAATGTAAATTTTAAATATGTATATTCAAGACTGAATTTATTAATTACTAAGAGAGACACTTTTGTCTTTGTTTTCTTTTCACTTTCCCTCAATGAAGGATTTGCTGTAATCATTGACAGTAACTATAAAAGTATAAGATCTCACAGCGATGTCTTCCAAGGATCAGAAAGGGATTTCCCAAAGAACATCTTAAATGTAGGGATTAGAGAAAAATAAAGCTTTTTTTGAATTATACCCTATTAGATACAGTCTGTCCAATAAGCCAGATACAGAAATCATGTTTAATTTCCAGGTACTTAACTTTATGTTGAATTACCAATTATTATATTAATAGATTAAATTAACACAAATTTTCTAACTTAAGATGAGGTTAACTACACACAAACCGTATAAGTAGCATATATTTCCTATGCAGATGCATGATTTATATATAATAAGCTTATAAAATATTAATGAACATATTTTATTATGAAAAAAATATTTAGAATGTCAGATTATGTATGAAGAAAATACTTTTAAATAGCTAATATACTAATTCAAAGCTAAAATCCCAATTATTATATGAATTGTATTCAGGTGAACAAACCTAGTAATGCCAGAACCAGAGGGCTAATGGCACTCTAACTTAACTCTTTGTGTGAAATTTTAATTTAAGCACAATAAGAATGTCAAAAGACATTTGTATTCTGCATTTAGTAAGGTTCATACAATAACTAAGAAAATGCCATGAAGGCTATGTTAATCAGTTTGATGAAAATTGTTCAGATTGTATATGAAACCAGCACTTGTACCCCTTGATTGCACTAAAGTACACAGCTATAATTTCATAAAAAATAAGGGAAGAAAGAATGTCAAAAGAGGAAAAGAAACATAGAAATATGAAATAAACTCAGACACTCAATTTTGTCAAATTTTTAAAAAAGTTATATATAATATTTTTATATTATGTATCTGGTGGCAGAGACATCATTCATTACATTATCAGTACATTGTACATGATAAATGGATTGTCTTCTAATGAGAGGATCTAATTACTTAGAAAAATGAAAGGGGCACATGAAAGCTCTTTAGCTCCAATGACCATACATTATCATTAATAAAACTGAATTCCTGGGAGGGGCAAGATGTACGACTAGAAGCAGCTCCCTAGAGAGGCTCCTGACCAAGGAGGAGGATAACATCCAGAAAATGCCCAATTGAGCTGAAGACTAGGAGCCCAGCTGAGAGAGAAGTGAAAGCTGCAGATCACCTCTGCTGAGGCAAGCTGCAACTCCAAGAAAGCAAGCTTCAGTTACAAAATTCATCTGAAAAGAAAAGTATCCATCCCCTCCTCAAAGAAAGCTGTGATCTTTTTTGCTTTCTGTTTCCTTTCTTTTTTTCTCTTTGTCCACTCCTGTGGGCTTTCTACAGACAAACAGTGAACTGTGGACCTCTTGTCCCACCCCATGGGAGAGTGCTGTGGGAAGTGGGGATTACTCCCCAGCTATGACTCTGAACACTCTCTCTCTAGGCAAAAAATTTAAACTAAAGTTTTCCCAACCATTCTGAACTTCTAGTACGCCCGTCACCCCTTACCTGACCGAACTAGAAGCCTAACCCCTGCTGAGACTGTGGGAGGAGGTTCTCGAGCAGTACCTCTACTCTCTGTCTGCTAGACCAAGTGCCTCACCCGGCAAAGGAATTTGGGGGCCGTACCGAGCCTCCCCCTCCCCAAAGGCCAACCGCAGCCAGGAACCATAGTTTACAACCGTGCCACAGACTGCTCTGGCTCAGCACTCAGGCCCACGCCACTCCAGGGTCTGTACGGGGCAGGAGCCACACCACCCCCGGCCATGCCACCTGGGGACCCAGGCCCGCCTCCTGCCTGTGACACTGACTGACGTGAGAGACCCTAACAGGAGTGTCATCGCCTAGAAACTCAGGGCTGCCCACTTCAGATACGCCAGCCACACCGCAGGCCATGCTTTCTCAGCACCCAGGCCCGCTTCACTCCAGGGGCTGCGGCAGGCCAAAGCGACCCCACCACAGCCGTGCTGCCTAGAGACCCAGGCCCGCCTCCTGCCAGTGAGACCTGCAGAAGTGAGAGAACCCGCCAGGAGTTGTGCAGTCTGGATACCCAGGCCCACCCCACTGCAAGGACTCCTGCAAACACACGGGACTCTGCTGCAGGCCGCACTGCCAAGACCCCCAGGCTGTCTTGTCCAGTGCTGCCCTAGACAGGGTCTCTGGTAGCTGCACAACCCCCGTCATCACTACAGTGCCCTCCCTACTTCCTCACCGGCCCCATCCATCTGCCCAGGGACTCGGGAAGCACATGATCCCGCACCCTCCTTCCAAGGCCCTCCCTACGTCACTGCAGAGCCCTCTGCCTGACCAGAGACTGCTGGAGCCACCCACTCTTGTTCCAAAAAGCCACTGGGAGCCAGGCATTGCAAGAACTGTGGGCACCATCCCCAGCCCTGCTGCTGGATCGTGTGTGATACGCTCCACTCCAGAGCTATTCCTACAGACACAACTCCCTGGCTGGGGCAGCACCAGAGGAGCTACACTAGGTCACTGCCTACAAATATCTTCAACAATAAGTGATCCCACCAGGGTCCAATCTTGGGGAGATGCCTCCCCAACTCTGAGGACAGCTAGAGGAAATGCTGAAAAATAATCATGGGATGGTCACCCGAAAAACTCTGGCAATATGAATAATCAGAGTAGATCAACTCCCCCAAGAAACGACAAGGTAGATACAGCACAAGGTCCTTTGCATAAGCAAATGGCTGAGATGTCAGAAATCGAATTCAGAGTCTGGATAGCAAATAAGATCAGCTGAATGGAGGAAAAGATAAAATTAGAATTTCAAGCAGTAATCCAAAAGATGACCCAAAAAATGTAGCAAGAATTGAACAAATTCAAAGACAAAAATGACCAGAGATTTTGACGCATTGAGACAAAAAGTTGCAGACCTCAAAGATCTGAGAAACACAGTAGAATCCCTCAGCAATAGAATAGAGCAAGCAGAAGAAAAGCTTTCGAAAACTTCCAAACCTACAAAGAGGAAGAGAAATGGAAGGCAAAAATGGATCATTCCCTCAGGCAGCTCTGGGATAACTTGAAGAATACCAATATTCGCCTTATAGGGATACCTGAAAATGATGAAGTGGCACCACAAGGCACAGAGTCTCTTCTTTATGAGATTATGAAAGAGAACTTTCCAGACATGCCAAGAGATTCTGAAATTGAGATAGCAGACAGTTTCAGAATCCCAGCACGATTCCACCCAAATGAGTCATCCCCCAGGCTCTTCATAATTAAGTTCACTAAAGATAATATGAAGGAGAAAATTCTTAAAGCAGCCAAACATAAGAAATCCATCACCTACAAGGGGAAGAATATTAGAATAACTGCAGATCTCTCTGATCAAACCTTTCAAGCTAGAAGAGAATGGTCATTGACTTTCAATCTCCTAAAACAAAATAAATTTCAACCTAGAATCCTATACCCAGCTAAACTGAGTTTCATTTATGGTGGAGAAATTAAATACTTTAATGACATCCACATGTTGAAGAAATTTGCTGTGACTAAACCAGCTCTCCAAGATATTCTCAGACCTATTCTCCATAATGACATAATCCTTCACAAAAGTAAAGTCACCCAGAAACTTTTTATCAAATTCCAACTTCTACAGTGATGAAAGGATTAAAAATATCCACTGGACTTTCTAAAGATTTATCATTATTTTCTATAAATGTGAATGGTTTAAATGGCATAGGTTGCCTGACTGGATACAAAAACTCAGGCCAGATATCTGTTGAATAGAAGAAACTCATCTTACCTTAAAAGATAAATTTAGACTCAAGGTGAAGGGATAGTCATCTACATTCCAGGCAAATAGAAAGCAGAAAAAGGAGGTGTAGCAATCCTATTCAAAGATACAATAGGCCTTAAACCAACCAAAATAAGGAAGGATAAGGATGGACACTTCATATTTGTTAAAGGTACTACTCAATATGATGAGATTTCAATTATTAATATTTATGCACCCAACTAGAATGCACCTCAATTTATAAGAGAAATGCTAACAGACATGAGCAACTTGATTACCTTCAGCTTCATAGCAGTCAGAGATTTTAATACCCCTTTAGCAGTGCTAGATAGATAAGCTTCTTTCCAAAAAGAAGCTAAGCAAAGAAATTTTAGATTTAAACTTAACCTTCCAACATTTGGATTTAACAGACATCTACAGAACATTTCATCCCAACAAAACTGAATACACATTCTTCTCATCAGCCCATGGAACATACTCTAAAATTGATCATATCCTAGGTCACAAATCCAACCTCAGCAAATTTAAAAAAATAGAAATTATTCCTTGCATCTTCTCTAACCACCATGGAATAAAAGTTGAACTCAATAACAACAGGAATATGCATAGTCATACAAAAACATGGAAGCTAAATAATATTATGCTGAAGGATAGATGGGTCATTGATGAGATTAAGAAGGAAATTACCAAATTTTTGGAACAAAATGACAATGTAGACACAAATTATCAGAACCTCTGGGATAGTGCAAAGGCAGTCCTAAGAGGAAAATTTATAGCACTGCAAGCTTTCTGCAAGAAAACAGAAAGAGAGGAAGTTAACAACTTAATGGGACATCTTAAGCAACTGGAGAAGTAAGAACATTCTAACCCCAAATCGAGCAGAAGAAAAGAAATAACCAAAATTAGACCAGAATTAAATTAAATTGAAAACAAAAGAATTATACAACAGATCAATAAATCAAAAAGTTGGTTTTTTGAAAAG
>CAUYON010212299.1:0-22768 GCA_963573935.1 Arctocebus calabarensis
TATAGTAAACGAGAAAATATCATGAATGGTATGTCAATCAGGTTGATAAAATATCTCAGATTGCATGTGAAGCCCCCACACTGTACCCCATGGTTGAACTAATGTACACAGCTATGATTCAATAAAAAAAAATAATAATAATATAAAAAAAAATTAAATGCTACCTGAGTGTGGTGGCTAAAAAAAAAAAAGGAAAAGCTTCTGCTACTCTTCCGTCCTTAATCACAGCCCACCAGATTGACTCCAGGCATTTGCATGCACTGGGCCTGCCATGGCTTGCTGTTAACCTGGCTGATTCTTTCTCATCATTTGGGCTTCAGCTCAAATATCCCCAACATCAGAGAGCACTTCCTGACCGCTTGTTCTGGACTCAAGTCATCCTCATTCACTTTTTCATCCACTAATGAGAACATTACCCCATTTTATTGTTGCATCACATTTAAAAATTATCTGAAGGCTCAGCGCCAGCCACATACTCCAAGGCTGGTGGGTTACCCAGCCCGGGCCAGCTAAAACACAATGACAACTGCAACAAAAAATAGCAGAGTGTTGTGGGGGGCACCTGTAGTCCCAGCTACTTGGGAGGCTGAGGCAAGAGAATCACTTAAGTCCAACAGTTAGAGCTTGCTGTGAGCTGTGATGCCATAGTACTCTACCGAGGGCAACATAGTGAGACTCTGTCTCAAAAAAAATAATAATAAATTACCTGAAATGATGTTGTTCTTTATTTACTGTAAAATAGAAGCCTCTTGAGATTAGGGGTATCACTTTGTTTCGTGTGATAGTGTCAGCACCAGGAACTCAGCCTGCACAGAGCCTGCGTTGGGTAAATACTTGCTGAGCAAATGTACAAATGGCCCCTGGCGTAGAGTTCTCGCTGCCAGCCTCAAATCCTTCCGGCTTTCACAAACCCCAGGATGACTTTGTTGCTCTCTCCCAAGGTTCCTGTCACATCCACTTTGCCAACCAATTTTTCCTAGTTGGTCAGAATTAGGTCCAGAACAGAAGTTCCCTAAGTCTCTTCCGCTTCTGGCTGAAAGATGAAATTATCAGCCAAGTCGAGCAAGGCAAAATGGATCAGATGCCCTGTGTGAGGTTGAATGAAGCTCCCAGCAGTTTCTGCCCCTGCACTGCTCCTCACATGGAGAGGCCACGTCCCCCAGCTGTCTCCTCTCATCATACGTGCTCCCCAGCTTCAAGAAGGGGCTGGATCTGCTCCGGCATTGTCAAAGCAAGTTCACCACGACTGACTGACCTTCTCCTCCCTGACTTGAGTTCTTGATTCCTGGCTTTAACAACTGACAGTAGGCAGGACTCTGACAGCAGCTTTTTGCATGGAGTAATAATCAATGTGTATTATTGGTCGCATAGGTCAGAAGCCACTCACACTGTACTGGTAGAAAACAAGAGGAAGAGTCATTGAAATTCAACAGGGAGTCTCATGGAAGTCAAGGGCAACAGTCAGGCAACTATTATCATTGTCTCTGTCTTTGCTGCCCCCTACCCCTGGAGGCCACCAACTCTTCCTCTCCCTTCTACAGAGCTGAGTCCTACTCCACCTTGTTTGACAGCTAGTTTCTCTGCTCTCCCCCAAAATTCAACATACATGTGCCGTGGCTTCCTTTTGTATGTTGCAAACTTCCTTTAGAGCCTCTAGGACCTTTAAGCTCAAATACCCACCACCAAATGACTGGTTGGATCACCCAGTAAAAATAAAAACTCTAAAAGTGCCCTAGCCAACTGATGAATAGTCTTGTTATCTCAGGTGTTTATATTTGGTTCAATTAGGCAGAAGTCAAGAGGCCATCACACTTTTCATAGGAATGCTCCTTGCAAAGGTGATTAGTGGGGATTTTCTGAGCACAGTATAGGGAAGGGAGAAATATCAAAACAGTCTAACACGCATAGCATGGTATTTTTGCAAAGGTGACTATTTCTTACTTGACAAGTTTTTTTTCTCAAGGTTAGAGCCCAATTCAAGTCTTCGCACATCCAAAACCTGAACCTTTCTCCCAAAGGAGGAAGGGGCCCATCTGTGCAGCAGTCATTAGCTCTCATTCTGCTTGCACTGCTGGATTTCCTCTGTTTCTAGCATCAGCTAAAATGCTGTCACCTCTCAGGGCTGACACCTACTGCACCACTGGGTGATAGCCCACAAAAAGGGGTGTTTGAAATGTACGTGAGTGGCTTTGGACTATCCCAGGGGCTAGTGGGTAGAAGCCAGGGATCCTCCACTTCCTGTAGCAGAAGACCCTCTTAACAAAGACAAGTCCCAACTAAAGTACCAGTAGTATCCACATTGAGAAATAGAAGTAGACTGAAAAATCAGCCAGTCATTCATGCTTATGTTCAGTATCTTTGCTGCCAACTGCTATGTAGGCTTGAGAATGCAAAAATAAATTTATATAACAAGATCCTTGCTGTGGTCCTAAAGGGGAAGGGAGTCATATAAACAAATGATGTCAAATTGACAAAGGAAAGAATTCTAGATTTTAAAAAGAATAGCTGTATAAGAAAGGTAACAATCATAGTACACTATGTGACTCAGCAATAAGAGATATGTAATCAGAATAAATATCAATGTAACCAAAAATTGTGATGTAACTGGGGAATATGAAGAGAATGAAGAGTGGGTCTTTTTCTAAAAAACAAAAACAAATCCTAATCCACTATTTAAAAAGATCAATAAATAATTCCAATAAACATATTATTCAGGAATGCAAATTCCAGGAATGGATTGGCTGCCTCTGGGATACAGGTAGCAGGACAGAAGTTGGATATCTTTTGATAGTAAACCTTTTATTATTATTTAAATTTTTATCTATGCACATGTATTTTCCTTTGATGTTAAATTTAATTTTAAAACTAATACAGGATGATGGAGGCTATCTTGAAAGAATGTGCAAAACATTATGCATTTAATCTTATAATGTCATAATGTCCCTAATTTACAAAGTTGCAACAAGGTTTTTTCAGGTTAAGTGTGTGGAGGCCTGTGACAATACACTCGCAATTGCCAGCATAAGAATCAGATAAGGGGGGGCTACCAGGTTGCCTAAGGAGAGGTGAACCGGCCCAGGTCGGAAATGGAGCAGGTCAAAACTCCCGTGCTGATCAGTAGTGGGATGGCGCCTGTGAAGAGCCACTGCACTCCAGCCTGGGCAGCATAGTGAGACCTCACCTCTAATGAAAAAAAATTCAAAAAAAATTGTTAAAAAAAGTGAGATATGGTCCAAAAACATATATATATATATATATATATTTTTTTTTTTTTTGTCACTTCTCTTGGAAATTGCCCTGGTTAGCCCACCTGGGATAGAAAGCAGAGCTTTCAAGAATCCCAACATTGGCCTCCACTCAAACATGCACAGATTAATTCCCAGAGGGAGGAAAAGTGGAGGCCTGAGAGGAATCCAGAAGAGAGGAGGTAAGGGGGGAGAAAGGAAAGGGAAAGACACCCCAACAGGTGGCATGCAGGGTGTAAGCATTGATGTGGTCCCCTGCTGAATTTGAGTTTTCTCACTTTTCCCAGTGTAACTAGTGATTTATCATCTCCTCCTCCTCCATCTGTAAGTTCCTGGCAGGCTGGGCCCACACCTCAGTCACACCCGAGTCCCCTGCATCTAACAGGAGACTCTGCCCACACTTCCTAAATAGCAGAGAGTTATTGCATGTTCGTCTCTGACAGATGCTGTTCGAAGCACTTCCTATATACCAACATACTTAGTTCCAACAGACACCTGGTGAGGTAGATATTATTATTTTTTTAATTTCTTTTTCTTTTTTTATTGTTGGGGATTCATTGAGGGTACAAAGAACCAGGTTACAATGATTGCACTTGTTAGGTAAAGTCCCTCTTATAATTGTGTCCTGCCCCCAAAACATATGTCACACACCATCCCCCCCACCCCCTGAGGTAGGTATTATTTTCTCCATTTTATAGAGGAAGAAACTAAGGCCTATGAAGACTCAGAAATTCTGCCTAAATCACAATGAGTTCATCTGAAATTTTAGCTTTTAAGCAAATATGGACACCATTCTTGAGAAATTCTGTTTCTCTGATGTTCAATCTACCACACAAATACAGTTCCTTTTCCCTAATTCTAAAAATGTAGTAGAAGGGAAAAGAAAAAAGTGCATTAATATTTATTGAGCTGTTTTTTAACTTGCCAACCTTTATGATAACCATTTGAAACAGATGATATTATCTTCATTTCACTGGCAAAGAAGTTGAAAGTCAGAAATGCGAATGGATGAATGGATGTTCCCAGGATCTAAGAGCTATTGAGTTGCAGAAGCAAAGTTTGAATCCAGGTATGTCTGATAATCAAGGCCTTCAAGGTATCCACCCTCTAAGGCAGCCCCAAAAGATCCCACCTCCTAGAATGAACATTCAACAGTCATTGAGTCAGCGTTGGTTTACATGACCAAGAGAAGAAAATGGAAGTGATAATATGTGGCTCTAGATTATAAAAGCCACTTGAGCGTCTGTTTTTCTCTTATTCAGATCACCTACTCAAGAAGAAGCTAGTTGCTATATCCTGAAGACCTCATGGCAAACATCTAAGACCTGGTGCCAGGAGCCAGATGAGTAGTAATCTTGGTGTGGATCTTGCAACCCCAGTAAAGCCTTCAGACGACTGCAGCTCTGGCTGACAACTTGAAATTGATTGCAAAACCTAAAGAGTGAGGCAGAAACACCCAGTTAAGCTGCTTTCAGATTCCCGAGCTCCAGAAACTATGTAAGACAGTCAATGTTTGTTTTAGGCTGCTTAGTTTGGGAGTAATTTGTTACACAGCAAATACAAGGTGGACATAAAGTCCATGTGCAATTTAAAATAGTTTACCATAGTATATTGCATACAAACTCTATGGACACCCTCTATATTTTGTTTTCCCCTCTGATAAGGGGCCTCAAACCAGGCATTTGTATCATTGTGGTTTCCTTACTTCCCTGAAGCCACTCCCTGTTCTTCTTGGGCCCAGAACTCACCGCTAAGTTCCAAAGTGGTCGGGACAGAGTAATCACTCATCTGTGATGACTTTTGGTTCAAAATAAGCACCAAATCAGCATTGGATACATCAGCACAAGAGAGAAAAAAACTGTGTTCTTCCCAACCCTGAACCTGACCCTGGGAATGAGTTTGGTGACCTATAGAAAGAGACCTTGTTCTTACTGCACATTTGTGCCTGCCACTTCAAGGGAACCACAGAGACCAATTTGTGCCCTGGTAAAATTCAGGAAGTCAAATTTTCAAGAGAAATTAAGGTAATGCCTTTAATTAGAGTTACTATGACCATGGGCAGCCGAAGTACTTTCCCAAGCCTGCCGAATTCCTGTTGTTGTTGCTTCCAATTTGTAGGAGCTACAGAGTGGATCTACTGGTGCTTAAATGATAATCATAAGAGGACTGTGAAAAACAAATCACATGAAATCAGGAGCCCAGGAGGAGGAAGAAAGAAAGAAAGCCACCTAGGGAATGTATTCCCTCCTCTGCCCTGCTCACCACCCAGCTCCCAGTGCAAAAGAAGTCCTGGACTGCCAGGAAAGGGAGTGGATGTTCCTTTTGTTAGGATTCTACCTGGCGCCAAGCCCTGTGTTCTATTTTCTTCTAAGCAGCTCACAAGGATCCTGTTAGGTAGGAATGGCAATCATCATGTTTACAGACAAGGAAGGGAGGCTTAGGGAGGTGATGCCCCTGTTGGAAGTAGTGAATTCAAACTCAAATTTCAATTGTTACTGTGTGATGACCCAACCTCCCCTTCCTCCCCCTTAGAAGCCTACTGAAGTGATCTAGGGGGCTGAATGTTAGACCCAGACTCCTCCTGCCCCAAATCAGCCTGCAGAAGGCCCCAGGGAAAAGCCGTAGCAGGCAGTGGGATGTCATGGGTTCCCGTTCTAAGACTAGTTTGGCCATTTGCTTGCCTGTGCTGCCTTGGACAAATGCTTACCCCTTTTGATCCTCTGTGCCAGCTCAATAGTCCTGGGATTGTTGAGATGGTTAAATGAGGAAATACATGTAAAGTAAGGAGCAGAATAAATGAATGAGTGAATAAATAATAAATGCCGATCAGAGGAGATAATTTCCCCTTCCTCATCCCTGCCTCCTGGAGTTTTGAGAAACTATGACCATATTAGAGTTAGAGGTGTCTCAAAGTCCTAAATTCCCCCTGTGGAAGAACTCAAAGCATGAATGTAATATGCAGGCCCTTCCCTTCTCCAAGCCCAATTGCCGCATACATCAAATGGCCCTAAAACTAATCCTTGTATCACAGGGTTGCAGTGAAATCAAAGGGGGTGATATATGTGACAGCACTTAAAAACTACTATGATGTCATTTTTTTATATGTATTATTTACTTTTGGATCTCTAAGATATCACTCCAGTTAAACATGGTCAGCTTGCTGTGAGGTCCTACCAAGGCCCATGGACCCATGATTCACAAACAAGAACAGAGGACCAGAATCACTCCTTCCAATCATTATGCAAAACCTGTCCCCACCCAGCCAACTCTCCTGTGATTTGAGAAAGTGTGTTGGTGACAAACTAAGGTTTTGGGTTTTTTTTGGGGGGGGGGTTAGATTTTACAGATTTATTTTTAAAAAACAAAAAGGTTAAAAAAGCACTTCATTTCCAACCCTGGCTTGGAGTGGCTAAGTTTTAAGTCTTGACTTGCCTTTTAACAGTTTCTTTTGATGGACCAGCGCAAAATTTGGTATCAGAAGCCTTGTATTTCAATCTCAGGTCTGTCACCTCCTGACTGTGTGACCTCAGAGAGTCAGCTAACCTCTCTGAGACTTATAGTTTTTATCAGTATTTAACAAGCCAATATGTGAGACTAGTTAGGAACTGTGGCCAAGGAAGGCCTGGTCCCTTCAGAACTGAGTCAAGAATTTCGAAGTGGCGTGTGACCTACCTGGGTTGTACCTGGTGTACAACCTGTCCCTGCTTACCAAGAAACCCAGAGCATTGCTCTTCATGCTGTTGTATCTCATTCTCCTCTTTATTCCTCCTAAAGAGACCTTCCAAGCCATTGTAAGATGCCCCTGGCACGTGCCTTGCTCAGGTGACAGCAGCCTCCAGGCAACCTGTGGCAATTCAGTCCAACCTCACCAAGCTAATTCTGGGTGATCTCAATCATGGCGATACTGGCTTCCAGTGGCCAAAATATGAGGATTTCTTCTGTTCTCACTTGTGATTTGAAGTGTTTCTGGATATCAATGAGGGTATGACCTCAGCATTGAAGATGTTTCTTCTGAGTGCTATGAAATTCTCTGGCATGAAGGCAATCTTTGAATCTACAGAACCCTGGTGGTCTGCAAACTAGACCAGAAAACAACAGCAGAGTGGGCGTTTCCCAGTTTATGGAAAAACATCAAGCTAATTCCTGGAAGTTCTTCAACTTTAAATTTTTCTTATACCTATGACACCTGTCAGTGCTTGTTCACGTTAGAATCTGGTATTGAATTATAGTTTATATGCTTAGCTGTTTTAAACTCCATATATCAATACTTTATGGTGTTCCACAAATAGTGGAATCAGGAGGGGCAGGGCTGAATGAAATGGAATTCAAGACATACATAAGGTCAGCTGCCCTGCCCCTCCTGTTCATCTCTGCCTTCCCACAGCTCAGGATACATGATAGGGGAGAAATGAAGACACCAACCCATAGATTTTCTTTTCAAAAGGAGGAAAAAGAAAAAAGGCCTGAACACATCCTTTCTGAGCCCAGTGTCTCCACTGGAACCATGGATCCTTTCCCTTCTCACTTACCCACCTGGATGGAGAGGATTTCACTCCTCACCATCTATTGCTTTATAGAAAGACTCTCCAAAATGGATAGAGGGCAGAGACTCACTGTTCCCACTTTGTCTTATTCCTTTCTCACTCGAACTCACTGCAGTCTGGCTTCATCCATGACCCAGTCATTCACCCATGACCTGCACAGTGCAAAATCTCCTCTTTTCTTCTCAACCCCCCAGCTCATTTTCTTCCTCCTCATTTGGAACGTTCTTCACCTATACTAGAAGCCCTTGAATTGTAGACTTTCAAATGGTTATTATGGTGAATTTTATGTTATATACACGAGGTGTCAAAAAATGTACACGTGGGATGGCGCCTGTGGCTCAAAGGAGTAGGGCACTGGCCCCATATGCTGGAGGTGGTGGGTTTCAAGCCCAGCCCCAGCCAAAAACTGCAAAAAAAAAAGTACACGTGTTTTAAGAAAGGAAAAACTGTATCAAAATTGTAATACTTAAGTTATGTTTCATTTCTGCAATTATGAGTCAAGATTCAATATACAAGATAACAAATGTTATGAGTATATATTATTATGATTTTAATATCATTTTTTCTTTTCTTAAAATGTGTATATATTTTTGGGCACCCTTATATATACTGTTACCTTAACAAAAAGTGTGGAAATGATCTACATATAAGGCATCACTGAAGTCTAAATTACACAGGACTGATGCTTCTAAATCATCTACAGATAAGTCTGAGAACCACTTTACCAACCCTGAGGCATGAATCTTCCAAACAGATACATTATCAAGTCACCACTCTGAAGATTCTTGAAAGATTCCTTCAGATTGTGACCTCTCCACTCTACAGCATCAAAACAACTTGATTTTTAAATAGAAATATGGGGCAATATTTGTTGAATGAAAAGGAGACCAGCAGCTACTACGGTCTTTTGTAACTGAGATCTGGAGAGAAAGGAGGAAAAAGAGAGAAAGGAACAGAAAAGAATGATAGCTCTAGGAATGGCACTCTGACAAACGAGCAACCTTCAGGGGCAGAGGGAAACCAGAGGAGTGGAAAACAAGTGCTTCCATTGTGGTCAGACTGGCCACTTCAGAGAAGACTGCCCTCAGCAGTACCACCGACTGGGCTGGGCCACCTGGCCCCTGTCCAGAATGCAAGGGTGACCCCTGGAGGGTGGCTTGTCCCCAGAGGCAAAGGCCTCCTGGGATAGTGACCCCATCAGAGCCCAAACTGGACTAAGAGTGCCTGGGGAAAATTCTCATGGCTCCAGCTTGTGTCATCACTCCTAGGTCTTTGGCTGTGATGACTTCATACCTCCTAAGGCCTTTGCAGCTGCTGTTCCATTTGCCCTGCATGCTTTTCCCTACATCTCCTCAAGGCTTTATCTGTGGATTCTCATGAATGGCTCTTTCTTGTTATTCAGACCCCAGTTCAAATGTCACCTCCTCAGAGAGGCTGTCCCTCACCATTTACCTTAAAGTAGTGCTTCTGGACTCTCATCAGAAATGATCTCATTGGCTCATCTGTTTATTCTCCCACCTGCTCTGAGCTCTATGACAGCTGGGACCTTTGTCTGTCTTGTTCACGATGTCCTCCCAATGCCTGGCATGTGTATGTTCCACAAATGCAGAAGGCATGGAGGGAGTTTGCTTGGGTGGAAGGAAGAGCCTTATTTTATTTCTCTTCATATTCTGATGCAGGGCATAGAACTGGCGCTCACCACTAAATGGAAAATGAATAATCATTCCACTCCCAGTGTATGTACCCCAAATAACTGAAAAGAAGCCTTCAAACAAACGTGCATGAAAATATTCATAGCAGCATTATTCATAATAGGCAAGAGGTAAAAACAATTTAAATGTCCATTGACTGATGAATGGATAAATAAAAGAATGTGATATGTCCAAATATGAAGTCTTATTCAGCTATAAAAAGGAATGAAGTTCTGATGTACATTATGATATGGATGAACCTTGAAAACTTTGTGCTAAGTGAAAGAAACCAGACACAAGAAGTCACATATTACATGATGTCATTTATTTGAAATGTCCAGAAAAGATAAATTCATAGAGACAGAAAGTAGGTTAATGGTTGCTAGGGGATAAGGGGAATGTGGGTGATTATTTAATAAGTACAGGTTTTGGGGGAGGGGTGATAAATGCTCTAGTATTATATAATGCTGATGGTTGTGCAACATCATTAATATACATTTATCACTACAATGAGATCTCTAACCAGGACTAGAAAGAAGGACAGGAAATCCTTAAGACAACATGTCCAAAGTAATAACTCAGAGAGAAAAAGGAAGAATGAAGGAAGCAGAGTTGACCCAGTGGCTTCTGAGCTCAGCATGGCACCAGCCAGGTACGGGAGCAGTTGATGAGGGCAAGAGGAGGTTCAAGTGGAGTCCACGACCTGCCAGGTGGCACCAAGTCTTCCTTCTGCCATTGTCCTGCCTTTCAAGATATGGCTAGGGAGACAGGTCCATGGGGAAGACTTCCCTTCTGTCCTCCAGTCTGAGATGGAAATCTTTTTTCCATCTTTTGACAATACCTGGTTTACTCCTCTCAAAGTCCTTACCCCTCTGTATTCTAATTAGTACATTTATTTCTATCTGCATGTCCTCTCGCCTAGTCTCAAGTGGAGGCAATTTTAACCCCCAAGAGCCATTTTGGAAGGACAGGAGCTACTTTACTTCTCATAATTGGGTAAGGGTAACCAGTAATACTGGCATCTAAGGATGCTGCTAACTATCCTCTAGTGCACAGGACAGCCCCCAACAGCAAGGAATCACCTGGCCAGAGTGACAAATAATGCTGAATTTGAGAAATCTTGCTTCAGATCATCACTCCCCAGGAAAATGTCTGATGACAATATAAATGTTCTACTATCTGTGCTGTCCAATATGTTAACCACCGTACAGATAGCTACCATATAGTGGCTAACATGCAGCTATTATGCCCTAGAAAAATGTAGCTAGTGTCATTAAAGAGCCTGTGGCTCAAGGAGTAGGGCGCCGGCCCCATATACCAGAGGTGGTGGGTTCAAACCTGGCCCTGGCCAAAAAACTAAAAAAAAAAAAAAGCTTAATTTTCAATTTTTGTTGAATTTTAACTACAGTCATGTGTCACTTAACACCAGGATTATATTCTGAGAAACACATGATAGGCAATCTATCATTGTGTGAACATTATAGAGTGTTCTTACACAAATCTAGATGGCACAGCCTACTACACACCTAAGGTACACGGTGTAGCCCATTGCTCTTCAGCTACACACCTATTCAGCATATGACTGTGCTGAATACTGTAAGCTACTATAACACAATGGAAAGCATTTGTGTGTCTAAACATAGTAAAGGTACAGTAAAAATACAACATTATAATTGTATGGGACCACTATCACATATGCAGTCCTTTGTAGACTGAAATGTTGTTATGTAGACATGACTGTAATGTGAATTTAAATGAGTACATCTGGCTGGTGACTACAGTGCAAATCAAACCTCTCCTTTCTATTTCTCTCAGATTCTGACTACAGCTGTCTCCTCTCAGACCCTGGCTATAACTATATTTTTACATTTCTGTGAGTAGTTGATTGTTTATTCTCTCAGTAGATTGGAACCTTTCTGTGGGTATGAAATACACTAACTTGCTCCTTCCTACTCCTGATGACTAGCACAGGGCCTACCTGGTACTTAAGTTCCAGAAAGAGTCAATGTCTCTGTTCAAAGAAGGCATCCAGGTGGGAAGAATTATTTTTTTACTTTAAGGAAGGTAAATCTTTCATTCTACTCAGGCCTTCAACTGATTGGATAAAACCCATCACATATGGTGAAATGAATGCATAGTTAAAGGACAAATGACCAGTCAGGAGGTATATTAGTGAGAGTTCTCCAGAGAGACAGAAAAAATAGTAGAATCATATATATGATTATGCATTTATATATGAATATGTATATACATATGTATATATGTAAAATATATATAAAATTTATTTTCACAAGTTGGCTTGACAGGGTGTGGTGTCTCATTCCTGTAATCCCAGCTCTTTGGGAGGCTGATGCAGGAGGATCACTTGAGGCCAAGAGCTCAAGACCAACTTGGACAACATCTCTACAAAAAATGGAATAATTAGCTGAACATGGTGATATGCATCTGTAGTCTCAGCTACTCAGGAAGCTAAAGCAGGGGGATTGCCTGTGACCAGGAGTTAGAGGCGGCACTTGGCTATGATAGTGCCACTGCACTTTGGCCTGGGTGACAGAGAGAGACCTTGTCTCTAAAATTAAAAAAGAAGAAGTAGTACTATAGGTTCATATGATTATGGAGGCAGAGAGGTCCCAAGATTTGTGGGGTGAGTCATCACGCTTCAGACATTGGAGAGCTGATGGTGTAGTTCCATAGCTCTAGTTGGAAGGCTGGCAGGCTTAAGTCCCAGAAAGAATCAATGTCATTGTTCAAAGAAGGCATCCAGGTAGGAAGAATTCTTTTTTTACTTTAAAGAAGGTAAATCTTTTGTTCTATTCAGGCCTTCAACTTACTGGATAAAACCCATCCACATTAGGGAAAACAATCTGCTTTAATCAGTCATAAAAAAATTTAAACATTTATTTCATCCAAAAACATAATTACAGGAACACCCAGAATAATGTCTGACCAAATATCTGGGCACCTTATGGCCCAGTCAAGTTAACACAAAATTAGCCATCATAGGAAGGCAACAATTTCCCATGCTGAGTTTATGTTTATGTGGAATTTTATTATAATTAGAAAAATAATTAAAAAATTAAAAAATAACTTAGGGAACCCTCCCATGTTTGGGTGGATTTAGCAGCCCTTATTTCTTTCCCTGAAGGAGACAGGAAAAAACAAAAGGAACAGCATAAATCCATCTACCCTGGTTCAGCAAACAACACTGTTCAGGTGACAATGGATACCACAGTTGCTGCAGGGTGATGGGCTCCTACGACTTCTCTGATATAAAGGGAGAGTGAGAAGAGCACCAGGACCTGGGCTACCATGCTTTCAAAATTGTGGACTACAGAGATCTGGGTCCCTGGGCATTTATAAATACGGTCATTGGTAACCCTGAAACTGTTGTTTTGCATACGAGTCAATGTTTTCATAAACAGAAGGGCTTGTAATTTAAAAAAACTCAATGACTCTGGTCTCCTCGTTTAGAAAGCTACCATCATAACCCAGCCTCTTAGGCTCACACTCTTTGTGCTTGGGACCAAAGGACTATGGCACACTCCTGCCACCTGGTGGCCACATGTGAAAAATCGCACAAAAGCTTTAACCCTGAGGTTCTCATTTGGCCAAAACATAAGACAGAAAGAACATATACTTCAGTACTTACATTTGTAAAACAAAATTATCAGCTAATAGAACTGTAAACCTGGCAGAAAACTTATCTCTTACTGAGTTCAACCACCTCAATATCCAGATGAGGAAACTAAGACTTAGAGATTCTTTGTGATTCATATGAAGAACCACGATCTCATCATCTCCAATCAAGCATTATTTCCCCGCCAAGCCACTTCTAAAATTATAAAATATTTGTTTACTTGGGGCAACTGCAGTCTTGATTAATTGGCATAAAAGTGAGCAATTAAACTTTATTGTAAAGTAAACAAAATGACCAATTTCTATTATAATCTCTTTTGCAATAAGCACAGGTCTTTGTACAGACTTCAGAAGTGACAAAATTCTGCCAGAGCTGGTTTGCATTGAACTTTCTCTTTCGATTTAAATGAACAGTGAAGGATGTGTGCATTGGAAAAGTCAAGTAAGTGATCCCTCTCCTCTGCAGGAATAGGAAATTATTTTTCATTTATGCTTTCATGCATTAAATATGTACACAACATTGCTTTGTGTGCTGGGGGCTGTGCAAGGTGCTGGGGATACAACGAGGAGAAAAATAAATGAGATCTCTGCCTCTGCAGCTCACAGTATGATGGCAGGAACAGATAAGTTCACATGCAAACACAGTCACAAGGACATTTTAATCGATGGTGGACCACAAATATGACAATGGTCCCATAAGGCCATAATGGAGCTGAAAAAATTCCTATCTCTTAGTGACATCATAGCTGTCATAATATCATCACTCATGTATTTGTGATGATGCCCAATCTTATAAAAGTGTTCAGTAATGTCCTAGGCCTTTTCATTCACTCTCCACACACTCCCTGACTCACCCAGAGCAACTTCAGTCCTGTAAGATACATTTATGCTAAGTGCTGTATACAAGTGTACTGTTTTTTATCTCTTATACCAGATTTTTACTGTACTTTTTCTATGTTTAGATATATTCAGATACACAAACACTTTCTATTTGTAACACTTTCTATTGTGTTACACTTCAACACACTCTACAGGTTTGGAGCCTAAGAGCAAGAGGCTATACCCTACAGCATAGGTGTGTAGTAGGCTGTGCCGCCTAGTTTTGGGTTAGTCATTCTGTGGGTCTGCACAATGAGAGAATCACCTGAGGTCGCATCTCTCAGAACGTATCCTCACCATGACGGTACTGCACAAGATGGTAACAGAGACACCACATGTAGTCAAAGAAAAGAGGTGAGCTCACACTGGGAGAGAGAGCTGCCCACAGAAACAGAATCGACTCCAGTCAACGGTCCTGGAGAGGGAGCAGTGACCGATGAGACTGAATTCCAGACATGAGCAGTGCCAGACTAGCCAAGTATAAAATGGTGGCAGTGGCAAAACTGAAGAGGCAGGGGGTGAACATCAAGAGGACCCCTATTGTCCACACACCTCCTTGCCTACAAAGAGCCAGGGGCTGGGAATGGTTGTCACCAGAAAGAGACAGGAGGGGTGGGGGAGGCACTTGACAGAGGCTCAACTGCTGAGTCCCAGGCCTGGGAAGCCTCACTGACTGGGCCATGGGTGGGAGGGCAGCATTAACACACATCTTGCCTCTGTCAGGACTGCCCCAGGGACTGGCATTAGGATGAGCCAGCAGGGAGGGGGCAGCCAGCACAGGCGGCTTCTGTGGTGAGGATGCCAGCAGGGGCCAGATGGAAATTCTGACCGTGATGTTAATTCATTCCTCTGTGGTTTTCTGCTCAGACAAATGCCAGTCTCTTGTGGGTTTGTTCAGCTTAAAGCTATTGGCTGTGTGAGCCCAAGGCCTTCCATCCTTGATTTGCTTTAATTTCCAAGTCCCTGATCAGCTGAAATTAAAGGAAGGGATGATTATGGGCCTGGCTACTGGAGAGGACTTCAGAATGCTTTAGAGAGCAGCTGGCAAAACTCTGCCCATTTTGCCCAGACCTGAGGAACACCCCTGCCTGGAAAATCCATTCTGTCCTACACAGAATACGACACAAGTCTGTGAGCATTTAGGGCAGGTGGTGAACCTGTGTCCTTCAGCATGTCTAGTGGAACATCTCCTCGAGAATACTAACTTTCTCAGGTAGAAATTTGGGCCGGAGCCAAGTAATTGCAAGATGGAACTTGGTTGATTCACAAAGTCATGAAGTCTTAATCATTTGTTGGGTTGAGTCTCTCCTGAAGAATTTTCCACAGCCTAAACCTTCCCTGAGACATTTAGTTTGACCCTCTGAGGTGAACTTGGGCCCAACTGGCAAGATATTTGTTTCCAGCACCAGGAGACTTCTTGCTCACTGCCTCAACTTCCTCAGCTGCTCCTGAGATAATTTTCAACATGAAAAAGAAAAACCATCCCCATGGCCAAAAATAAAAACGTTATGCCACATATTAAATTATGTCCCAGAGACAGTAAATTTAATGGCCCTAAAAGTAGTTTAAGGCCTCTGAGAGGATTTTACTTCCTGAACCTTGGAGAAGCTGAGTGCTGCCTTCTATTTCTGTTCCGCATTCGAAATGTCATAAATAGTTAACTGCCATGAGTCCTTTTTCAAAACCTCCCAGGAGCATCTAAAAATAGCCTCTAGGGGCTCAATGCATATTTCCTCAGGTCCTCCTCTTAATCGTTCAATATGGGTGGTGATGATTTATTGTTTCTGTCACCTATGGACTTGCAGAAACAAAAGCAGCTAGTCTGGAAGGCAAAGAGGGGAAGCTCTTGCATAGGAAGGGCCTCTTGGGAAGTGGAACTTAACATAGATTCAGGACGAGAGTGCAAGGATAAGATATGTCACCTTTCCTTTCCTTGGTTTCTCTGCTAGTAAAAGGACAGAGGACAGGAAGTCACCCTCTCCCCAGGTGCAGTAAAAATCTACTCTCAAGTAGGAATTTTCAACAGATTCTTTGGCAAAGCAAAACCTGCCAACAACCAAGTCCTATCACGACGAGTCAAGTCCACACTCATTATGTGCCTTTGCAGTGAGTATCATCCCTGCCATTCCCTACCTCCAGGCTGGAATGGGGCTCTCCTGCCAGTTTGCCAGCCCAGTGGCATGACCTGAGGCTGATTGTCCATCACAAGTTTGATGGACAAGAGGCAGGAATACCCAGGCTCAGCTTAGCCACCTGTCTGTTCTTTCCAGTCATGTCTTTGCTTCCCCTCCGCTTAACCAGAGCAGCAAATACCTCCCCTCTCAGACTCTCAGCCTTGTCCTTCAGGCAGGCATCCCTGCAAAGAGACCACCAGCCCAGACCACTCCTGTCAACCCAGAGGAAGAATAGGGAAGGAACATCCCTGGTGCCCTCAGTCCTCTCTCCAAACACTCCGAACAATGCACAGTAATTAGCTGCATCTCAGGCCCCCTGACACCCCTTAACCTGGAAAATCAGGCAGACTTGTGCGACAGCAATCAGCTCCCAGACACATCGCACTGTAATGTGATTACGCCATTTACCAAAATGCAAAGAGAGATACTTGAGGCGTTTCTGATTAGGGCTGACATTATCCCTCTAATGGGCCACCGCATTAATCAAAGCTGTTGCTATGACTATGGCGATGGTGGGGAAATAACCCCAGCTTGGTTCGGGGCCTACCCAATGCCTCCAAGGAAGAGGTCATCTTTTGTTAGAGATGCAACAGCAGAATTGCTTCTTCCTGCTCGAGAAGGGCTTTCTATTGAAACCGCACTAGCAACCAGAAAGAGAGGCCTCTGTTTTCTTTCATGATGCTGAGATTTTCTGGTGCCATTGCTGGAGATGACTTGAAAGCATTGTTCTGGGAGGGACTGGGGTGCGTGTGTGCTGGGACTAGGGATAGAGAGGCTGATTTGTGGGGCTGTCAGAGCCTTCTGCTCACCAGAACTGTATCTTAATTGCTGGGCGGTCCCCTGGGAACTGCGTAGGGCATGAGAATCTGGGGGTGGGGGAGAGGGAAGATCAGTGGAAAAGCCTAGCTTTTCCCATGGCATAAGCAGGGTTCTGCTTTCCCCATTCCACAGCCTCCTAAGCATTTGGCAGAGATAAGCCTGTACTACACACCCCATGACAAGGCAGATGGAAAAACAGGGGGAGTGAGATGGATCTGACAAGCCTGCGTGGAAAACCCCTGGACTCTGCTCTGGGCTGCAGGGAACCTCAAAGGAGGGGAGGGGAGGCGAGGCAGTGGGTACTGGGGACAGGGTCGTCCAGCTAGATAGCAGTAAACCACTCCACAACCCAAGTCAGCCTTCTCTCAAACACGGATACTTGAAAAAGAAATTTCTAGGTCAGTGGTGTGACACTGCTCTTTTACCACCACCACAGGGACAGAGCATTGTAGCAAAATCAAGAAATCTGGTTCTAATCCAACTCCCTTTTAGAATTCTCTGTGCCTTGGTTTTGCCATCCTCTGAGTGGGGACAGTGAAATCTACTCCAATGTTTGTCTTAGGGAAATGAAAGTTATTTAGATCGCTGGGGAGAAAGTGATTTGTAAACCCTCAAGCACAGATTTTAAGACTTAGGTGCATTCGGGAGTCACTGTAAGTGACTTTCTAAAAGTTCTGAAGCCTGGGCCCCAGCATCAGACATCTGGTTGTATTAGTCTTAGAGCTTGCCAGGGAATGGGGTGCTTTTTCAAAGCTTCCAGGGGATTCTCACTCAACCTAGGGTGAGAACCAATGTTCTCAGTACCTGCCTTTGAGCTGCATTTCCAAAACTAACCTATATTTTTTAATAGGGAAAAAAATTTTCAATGAGAGGCTTTTGTGAGGAAAAAAGTAGAAAACATATGAGAAAGTGCATAAAGTCATACATCCTAAAGTCCTAATTAATGTTCAAGTGCCTCATTAGAGGCCACTGCCTTGGTTTCAGGGGAAATAACCTTGTCCCCAGGGTTGAGACCTCAGATAGCACCTCCCTGCTTAGCTGTGTGACTGCGTGCAAGTTACCGAATAACAGTGAACATTTACAATGCCCGAAGCCTTTCACATGCTTGATCTCACTTAATTATAGCAATAACCTGGGGAGGCAGGCACAGATCATTGTTACTATCCTATGAAGCAACATCATAGGTGATTCAGGCAGTCAGTGGTGAAGCTGGGATTTTAGCCCAAATTCGTCTTGTTCTGAAACTGGAGTTCTTTCCATGACCTTCTTGGTTAGAACTGACCTGAGTCAATTTTGTCATTCACTATGTGATGTAAGAGGTCTTCAGGCCATAGGTCTCTGTATGTTATAATGAAAGCAGGTGTCAGATAGAATTCTACCACACAGACTTTGTCATTTATTAGCAAAGCAAGTACAAAAACAGGCATGCAGTTCTCTCTGTGAGCTCAATGACATCCCGAATCATGGTCCTTTTAGGTGCACTAGCAGAGCCCTGCATGAATGTTGCACTCAGGGCAGAGGTGACATTTTTAGCACCAGGATTCAGCTAACCTTGTCATCAGGTCATAAGAAAAAAATTCTCTGATAATCAGCCTAACGAACACAAGATCCACTGGAGTCATAAGCCCATGGCACAGTTCCATTTAATGAACATTGGACAACCAATCAGAAGGCTACCAGAACATTTGAGCCCACAGTTAACAAATGTCTTCCCATTGACTGTGGGATAAGAGTAAGGGGGTTGGATCATTCTTGTAGTCAACCAACCATGTGAACACTGTATTAGTCTCCTAACTCTACAATAACAAGTACCACAAACTGGGTGACTTCAAATGAAATGTATTCTCTCCCAGTTCTGGAGGTCAGAACTCTAAAACCAAGGCGTCAGAAGGTCCATGTTCTCTCTGATGGCTCTAGGGAAGGAAGGATCCTTCCTTGCCTCTTCCTGTTCTGGCAAATACCAGAAAACTCTGGTGTTCCCTGGCTCATTGCTGCTACTCCCATCTCTATCTCTGCCATCACATGGTTTTCTCCCTGTGTGTGTCTGCGTCTTTGTGTGTCCTCTCCTTCAATAAAGATACAAGTCATATTGGAGTTAGGGCTCACTATATCTGTAAAACCCTATTTGCTAATAAGTTCATATTATGAGGTCCTAGGCAGACATAAATTTGGGAGGACACCATTCAATCTAGTACAGCTATCTACATCATACAAAATGCTGTGGAGAGAAAAGACCTTTATATTTTTGAACAAACATTGCTATGGACTGGGTTGCTCAGCCTCTGGCAAGGAAGATCAGCAGGTTGGTAAAACTCCAGGAACAATAAACACATGTTGCTGGCATAGAACATATGAGGCACTGGCGGGAGACAACCAGATGGAGGAGGTGGAAAGGTGACATAGATGAGAGTGGACAGGACAGGTCAGTGCAAGGGTCCAGTCATAGAAGGATCAGGGCAGGTTCATAGAGACGGAAATGTAAGGTCTGAGATGAGCAAGTGAGTATATATGAAGTCCAACTACTAGGAAAAGGCATCTTATGTGCCAATCTAAGGAAATTAGAATTTATTCTGGGGCCCATGGGGGTACCACTGTCATATTTTTTAAAAGGGAAGAACATAGTCATATTTTCATGTGAGAACAATCACTCTGAAGCAATGAAAAGGATAAATTGGAAAGGTTAAGAATAGAAATGGGAACTCTAAATAAAAAGCAATATATAATAAGGTCCTGGTGTGTGGCCATGACCACAGGGATGGAGAGAAGGAAATTGATTTAATATTTATTCAAGATGAGGAATTGGCAGAATTTGTAAATAGATCAACTGTTGGATGTGAGAAATTAGTTGTTAATAACTTTCAAGGTGTTCTGCTTTGGGTGTTGTTAATTTCAGTTCTTGAAGTCATCCCTGAGCTTTCTGGCAGTGGACCAGGACAGAACCTGGAGATTTTCAACACTGAGAGATGGGAACAGAAAAACAAGCTAATAAAGAATTCAAAGGTTAAATCTACTAAGTGTAGAATATAAATGTCTTAACACAATAACTAAGAAATACAGTGAAAGCTATGTTAACCAGTTTGATGAAAGTATTTCAAATTGTGTACAAAACCAGCACATTGTAACTCATAATTGCATTAATGTGTACAGCTATAATTTAAAAAAAATTTTTTTTTAATAATTCAAAGGAAAAAAAATAGTCAGGTGGAATTACATATGGGGAGATGAAGTAGAAAGTCATAGGGGCCTTGTCAGAACTGGTGCCTAAGTGATAACGCTAGACCAAGAAAGAGGCTTCCCAGGAAGATGATTCCTGGAAGGCTTTCAGACCCAGGAAGGAGGCAGGGTGGGGACAAAGACCAAATAACTTTTTATCAGGCAACTTTCCCAAGCCAGCCCTAATGTCCCTAAGAATAATGGGGTCAAGTTCAGTTAACTAGGGTGACTAAAAATGTCAGGTTTCAGTTCTGAGAAACCCTTCTGTCCTTGGAAAACCAAGACAGTTGGTCATCCTGGTTAACAAACATATCCTGAGCATCTGCTGTGTGTCACATGCTCTATTAGTATGATAGCACACAGAGTAGGCTCTTGTGCAACACACAACCTAGAGAGGAAAAAATTAGTTACAAGTGCTTAAAGCTTGTGGAAAAGTAGATTGAGATTCCTCTGTCAATGCCAAGGGCAAGTTAAAGGATGGTGGTTTAAATGTTACTCAGGCCAGGGGTGGAAAATAAAAAGCAAAAATGCTCTCTTAGCAAAATAAGGCTATCGTGTGCATTTATAAGAGTATATAAATAGGAAATAATATTAATTTCTTGCATCAAATGGAGAAGGGCAGGAGCCCCCATCCCCCATATAATTTTCCTGGAGCCGCTGTAACAATTTTTCACAACCTAGGTGGTTTAAAACCACATACATTTATTTTCTTACACTTCTAGAAGTCTAAACACCAAGGAATTGGTAGAGCTACACTCCCTCTGGAGACTCCAGAAAGATTCTGTTACTTGCATTTCCCAGCTTCTGGTGGCTATTGACATCTCCTGGCATTCCTTGACTCATAACTGCATAACTCCAAAAAAGAATGAGATGAAATATTACAGACCAAAAAAGAATGGGATGATAAATTCAAAATGCTGAAAAGAAAAAAAAACCTGGCAGTCAAAAATTACACCCAGAAAAACTGTTCTTTCCAAAATGAAAGAGAAATGGTCTTTTCAGACAAGCAAAAACTGAAGGAATTAATCATCACTATCCTGGCCCTCATCCAAGAAATGCTTAAGGGAATTCTACATCTGGAAACAAAAGGGCAATATCTACCATCATGAAAAAACATGAATCTATTAAACTCACTGATAGAACAGATACACAAATGGGAAGGAGAAAGGAATTAGATGTTACAACTATAGCAAAATCACCAAATGGAAAAGATAAAATAATAGAGAGGAATAAAGGGTACACAAAAACAACTAGAAAACAATTTTTAAAATAACAGAAATAAGTTCTCATGTGTCAATAACAAACTTGAAGGCAAATGGTTTAAATTCCCCAATTAAAAGTATATTCAAAGCTACCCTTGAGTGACAAAAATTATAGAGAGAGTCTGGTTAGATGGATTAATTTGGAAAATATCCAACTATATGCCACCTATAAGAAACTCACTTCACCTGTAAAAATACAAAATAGATTGTAAGTAAATGTATGGAAAAAGATATTCCAAGAAAATGGAAATCAAATGTGAGCTATATTTATATCAAATAAAATAGATGTTAAGGAAAAAAAATCATAAAAGAAGGTTATTATACAATGATAAAGAGATCAATTAAGTAAGAGGATACATGAATTATAAATATGCATGCACCCAATACCAGAACACCCAGATATATAAAGCAAACATTATTAGACCTAAAAGGATAGATAGACCTTAATACAATAATAGTTGGGAACTTCCACAGCCTCTATCAGCATTTGACAGATCATCTGCATAAGAAATCAACAAAGAAACATTGGATTTAAACTGCACTGTAGACCAAAAGTACCTACCAGACATTGTCAGAATGTTTCATACAACAGCAGCAGAATACATTTTTCTCCTCATCATATAGAACATTCTCCAGGATAGACCATATATTGGGCCACAAAACAAGTCTCAATAATTTTTTAAAAATTGAAATCATATCATCCCTTTTCAGACCACAATGTAATAAAACTATAAATTAATGACAAAAGGAACTTTAGAAACTGTAAAAATGCATGAAAATTTAAATAACATGCTCTTAAGCAACCAATGGGTCAATGAAGAAATTAAGAAGAGAAAAAAAATTCTTAAAGAAAACAAAAATGGAAACACAACATACCAAAATAAATAAACAAGATACAGCAAAAATGGTGCTAAGTTTATAGAAATAATGCCTACATCATAAAAGTAGAAAGAGTTCAAATAAACAACTTAATGGTGCATCTCAAAGAACTAGAAAAGTAGAAAGAAACCAAACTCAAAATTAGTAACAGAAGAGAAATAAAGGTTAGAGAAGAACTAAGTGAAATAAAGACCAAAAATACATATATATAGGGTGGCTCCTGTGGCTCAGCAAGTAGGGCGCCGGCCCCATATACCGAAGGTGGCGGGTTCAAGCCCAGCCTCTGCCGAACTGCAAAACAAAAAAATAGCCGGGCACTGTGGCGGGCGCCTGTAGTCCCAGCTACTAGGGAGGCTGAGGCAAGAGAATCGCTTAAGCCCAAGAACTGGAGGTTGTTGTGAGCAGTGTGACGCCACGGCACTCTAC
>CAUYON010212301.1:0-22821 GCA_963573935.1 Arctocebus calabarensis
GCGCCTGTAGTCCCAGCTACTCGGGAGACTGAGGCAAGAGAATCGCTTAAGCCCAAGAGCTGGAGGTTGCTGTGAGCAGTGTGACGCCACGGCACTCTACCCAGGGCGATAAAGTGAGACTCTGTCTCTACAAAAAATAAATAAATAAATAAAAGACCCAGAAAGAAGGGGGTGTGTTAGCTGGTTCTTCCCCTTGCTCTGGGAAAGTCCCACATGTATAAAGTGGAAAGGAGTCCCACAGGGACTCCTGACTCCTGGTTCCTTACAAATCTCTGTGGTTCCTTGAAGGGCCCTGGCCATCTCTTTGGTTCCTTTAGGGCTGGCCTGTGCCTTGCCCTTCTGGTCCTCTCAATAGTGCAGATAGATTTGTCTCTGACCCTTTGTCCTCCAAGCCTCATTTGTAAAGAGTTACTGATACATAATAATTGTACATGCTTTACACGTGATAATTTCAGTGCATACATACACCATATATTTCTCCCTCTGATTCCCATCAGCTCCTCCCTGTCACCAGCCTTTGCTCCTTCTCTACACTTCTGGGGGAGGAAGTTATTGTTCCCTTTCCCCGTCCAGGAGGATCAGTGTAATGGGACCTCCATTAACTAGCCATTCAGCTCAGCAAGTTGGGACTCACCTTAGACCTACCCTCTCCCTCACCCCGATACAGTCCTTCAGCGGGTCCTGACATCTCTGCCTCCTGGATGCACAGCCACTTTGCTCTCCCCTTCCATCTCCACAACCACTGCCTGACTCAGGCCACCATCCTCTCAACCTGCACAAAGTGTAAGAGCCCTCAGTGGTCTCCTGCTTCTACCCTAGCACCTCCAGTCCACTATCTTAACAGCAGCAAAATTACTAAAATGTTCATGTGTCATTTTGTTTACATGCTCCAATGGTTGCCATAAAATCCAAATTCTACCCCAAACCTGTAGGGGACGGTTTCACCCATCACCCATCAATTGCTGGTCGGACCTGCCACTTTCTCTTCCATCCGTGGGTCTTTGCACGTGCTGTTCCCACCACTTGGCATGATCTTTTCACTTCTCACTTGTCTCCTCAGTGACTAGCCACGGTTGCCCGTCCTTGGCTAGACTTCTCTGTCCCCACCACACCCTGTGCTCGCTGGGTAGGTAGGCCCTTGCCCTGTGTTAGCTACAGAGCTTATCACATCTCAGCATCATCTCATACATGCTTGCTTATTTATTTTATTATAATTTTTTTTTCTTTGCAGTTTTTGGCCAGGGCCGTGTTTGAACCCGCCACCCCCAGAACATGGGGCCGGTACCTAACTCCTTGAGCCAGAGGCGCCACCCCCATGCTTGCTTATTTAGATCTCCTCCTCCACCACATAAACCTGCAAAGCCTTCCCACCTTGCCCATCTCTGCTCCACATCCATTACCTCAGCAGCCTAACTGGGACAAGACACAGGTGCCAAGGCTCACTAGAAAGGAAAGGTCCTTCAGGGTCCTTTTTCTTCCCCCTGACACTTAGGAGGCTACGGGGTCCCATGGCCTAGAAACCTTTGGGGCAAGGCCCTAGGTACGGGGGAAAGGACACAGAAGCTCTTTGAGCACCAAGGTCTCAAGCTTGGGTCTTCCTGCAACTTCAGACCTAACCAGTTGGGTGAGAAGTGGTAGATAAGGAGAAGAAATTTCCCAACTGGTAATTATTGTAACAATTGGAAATGGCAACCACCTTCTTCCACCCCATATCTGCTCCCCTGAGGTGGTGATGTCATATGCAGATGCTCCCACAGCCTTATAAGGGTCCCTGCAGCTTCATTGTGTTGGGGAAGAAACTGACCCAGAAAGGAGCCTTGACCGAAGGGTGGTGCCTGAAAATTGGACATCTGAGTGGAGGGCGAAGGAGGTGAGGGAGTGAGCCATGCAGATGTGGTGGGGGGAGCACTTCAGGTAGAAGGAATGGCCAGTGCCAAGGCTCTGAGCAGAAGTTTGCCTGACAGTTTGAGGAATTGCACCTTCTGTAGAGCTGAGGCTCCTGAGCTGGGGAGGACTACAATCTAGTAGGGAGAAACTGAACCACCAAATTAAATGTGAAATTATACCTTTGAGAAGGAGCAGGAATGATGACAAATGGGCATATCCTTGTGCAGACCTGGTCAGCAGTATCAGGGAGGGCTTCCTAGAAGAAGGAACAGTTTGAGGGAGGTGAGGCATGAGAAACAAGCTAACCAAAGAAGCCCATTTGCTTAGAAGTCATCATTTTGCCAGGCACTACTCTGTCCTGCCACAGGATGTCCTCCTCACATGAGGAATGCAGAGATGAGCACAGACAGGATAACTTGTAGTTGGCTTTTTGCCAGATTGGGGTAACTAATGGGCAGAATGGCAGAGGAGTTTGGAGTTGGAAGTCACTCTGGTTTGTCTTGACCTAGTCTCTCCACAGGCATTTGTGTGGTTACTCTGGGGTAACCAGGCGGGCAAAGGAGCTGTTCATGGAGGAGCATTAAGCTGGTGGAGTGCTACTTGGCCTGCTTGTGATGAGTTTGTGGCATGCTAGGCATTGCCAGCCCCTTGCCAAGCCCTGCCCATGCCTTTCTTGTTCTCTGGCATTTCTCCCAGTAGTCAAACGATATGTGCGTGTAGGAGAGGTTTGGTGAGTCTGTTGAATGACTGAAGAGTGAAGGATTCAGAGAGGGCACAAGATTTGAACCCAGGATGAGTTTGAAGATGAGAATGTGGTTCTACGTCTGAATCCTGGCTCTATCACTTAACAAGCCATGTGAAAGTGCACGAGTTGCTTGTATTTTCCAGACCTCAGTTCCCTGATCTGTAAATTGAAGGTAACAACAAGCTTTATCTCAGAGGGCTGTTGTAGAGATCGATTTGGCTAATGGGTACAGAGCTTTGAGCATCTGCTGTCAGGACACCTATTCTGTGGTTGCTGTGCTCTGCTTTCCACTAGTGTATCTCACAATGTCGTAGGGTCACAGCCGGACACAAGTCATCAGCCTGGATGGAGCCAGGCTGAATCCACACAAGAAACCCAGGAGGAAACGCTCCTTAAAGAAGTGTCACAGAGCAGAGGTCTGCGGTCCAGGCACTGTGAGAGGTGCTGAGGCTTCTTGGGTTGGGGCAGAAGAGTTAGACCAGGGGGAAGGCTGCTGCTGCTCCCAGCTGTGCCACATGCTGGCCCCATGATTCTAGACCCTCAGTGTCCTCTACCTCCCAAGGAGAACCTGAGTCCTTGCCTTTCTTGCAAGTTTACTAGACTCTGGCACCAGACAATGGAAGTGCCCAGACTACCAGGCACTGTGCACAAACCAGAAATCGGTTTTTTAGTCTGCAGGGCTGGAGGTGGAAGGGAGATGCGAAGGAAATTTTTAAACTCACACTGGGGATAGGAAGGGAGGAGCTCAGGCTTGTTCACCAAAACCTGGTATTCTGGAGTTACAGGGCTCCCTTGGAGCACAAGTGAGGTAAGTTTAGGACAAATCAAAGGCAGAGTGCTTTACCCAGTAGGAGACACCAATGGAACTCATTACCCCAAGATGTGGTCTTGACTAGCAGTATAAATAGCTTCATAAAACGTTTAGATAAATCCATGGATGACAGCTCCATTCATGAGTTAGAAGGGTAAGGAGGCTGTTTGGGACCTGTCATCCCCCAGGGAAGGAGTCAGGTGACCTGGCCTCCCTAAGATGACCCCTTTGCACCCCAGTTGGAAACGGGATTCCAGTGACACGGACTCCAGGAAGTAATGCGGTGTCCCTGTAAGCTGTAGCCAGGCCTGAGTCCTGGACCCTTTCCTCCCACTCCTCCACTCCTTCACTCCTTATTCTCTCTCTAGGGGAGATGAGGGCACTGCCAACTTTGGGGAAAGCATCCTGACCAGGCTGTCCCCTGAGGGACCAGCAGAGGGAGACAGACACCGTATCCTGTCTCAGTTCCCAGCACAGGCTCATGGGCCAGGCTGATTGGCCTTGGGCAGGGTAGAGCGTCTATGCCCACAGTTTTGTGCCCACGCTGTGTAGGCGGTCATGGAGGGAGCAGCAGGAAAGACATCCCCCTCGGCCGAGATGGGTTTACTGCAGGGGAGTTGGTTTCAGGGAATCAGGGACAGGCTGGGAAGGGGGCTACTAATTAAGAGCAGGATGGCTCTGGAGCCAGGCTGCCTGCCTGTGTGCCACTGAGCAAGTTATATAACTCTGTGCCTCAGTGTCCCCACATAAAACAGGACCTGCTTTCAGGAGGACTAGGTGTGATTCTCTGTGTGCTGCACTGAAACACTTCCCTGCAGTGCCAGGCTGTGAGTGCTTAGTGACAGCAGCTCCACCCTGCATAGGTGGAGAGACCAGGAGCCTCTCCAGTCTCCTTGGCGCTCAGCAGCACACACAAAGCCCTTTCATGTCATTGTTGCATCTGTGCCTCCCCACAATCCTGGGAACTTGGTGAGGCTAAGAGGCTGTCTTACAAGTTGTAGATAGGGACTTTCTGATACTAAAGAATCCAGGGATTTTTCTTGAGCTCCCTGGTGAGCTGGAGGCTGGGGGCAGCCTGATCCAGGTGCCCTGGTTTGCACTGAGCCTCCTGACACATTCCTGGTGGGTTTAATGTCCTCTTGCTCTCTGTCCCACCAGACCACAAGCCCCTGGCAGGCAGGCTGTATGTCCCTGTAGACCCACATGGTTCATATGTATTGGGGACTTTAGGAGGCTTTTGGGAGGCCCTCCCCAGCCTTGTACCAGGCTAGGTGTGACCCTCTTTTGCCACTTGAATTCTCCCTGCCCACTCTGTGACATCTCCTAGCATCTCCTCCCTCTTCTGACCTCTTTCTTCTCTGCACCATAGCTCTTCCTACATCTTGAGTTCCTGTTTTATTTGACACATGTTGGAAGTGTCAGAGCTGAAACTGACTACAGGGAGACCTCAAAAAGTCTGTGGGTATTGGGTACTGGGTGGCTCTTCACAGACTCAGGCCCTGAAGGCCTAGAATGGACTGACATGTGATTGGTTGGCTCCTTTCACCCCTTCTGAGGTGACTGTACCGTGAGATTCCGCCTTCCCACCTCTGGTCCTTCTGTGTTACAAAAATGCTATCTGGGAGATAAGGTCAGATCCTGGGGGGGGGGTTGTTTATTGTTAGGGGAGAGAGGCCACCGAGATAGCACTTATAACCTAAGGTGGAGAGTGGCAGGGGCCGAGAGTCATGTGACTGTTGCCTGTGATAGGGAGGCAGGTGGGGCAGGATGTCTGGGTGATCAGGGTACACCCAGATCAGGGGACAGGCTCAGGAAGAAGAGGAGGATGAAAAAACAGACAGGTCAGGTGCGTTGCCAGGGGTACTTGCCAGGGGTGCAGGGTTTCTAAAGAAAGAGGGGTCATCATGAGCAAAGACAGAGGGCCAGGGAGGGACAGGGGGCAGCCAGCAAGAGCATTTGATGCTATTGTTTGTTTCTTTTTTCTTTTTCTTTTTTTTTTTTTTGCGGTTTTTTGGCCAGAGCTGGGTTTGAACCCACCACCTCTAGCATCTGGGGCCAGCGTCTTAATCCTTTGAGCCACAGGTGCCGCCCCTGTTGTCTGTTTCTAAGTGCTGTCTTACACCTGTAATCCCAGCACTCTGAGAGGCCTAGGTGAGCAGATTGCTTGAGCTCAGGAGTTGGAGATCAGCCTGTGTAAGAGTGAGACCCGTCACTACTAAAAATGGAAAAATTAGCCGGGCATCGTGGTGAGTGCCTGTAGCCCCAGGTACTCCAGAGGTTGAGGCAGGAGGACCATTTGAGCCCAGGAGTTTGAGGGTGCTGTGAGCTGTGATGCCATGGCCCTCTACCAAGGACAATGGAGTGAGCCTCTGTCTCAAGAAAAAAAAAAGAAAGTGCTGGCAATTTGACCTATATCCACTTAATTGTCCCTTATTCTGAGGAAGGTACTGGCATCATATCCCTGTCTTGTAGAGAAAGTGGAGGTGTAAAGAGGTTAAATGACTTGGCTGAGGTCACACAGCTGGTAGAGGTGGAGCAGACACTCTCCCAACAGTGCTGGAATGGCAGGCACATGAGGTGCATGCTGCCCCAGGGAAGATGGTGTCCATTCTCTGACCCTGAGGGACAGGGTAGGCAGGAGTCCAGACAGTCTGGAGAAGGCGTGAGAAGCCTGAGGAGGGAGGGAGAGACGGAGCAGGAGGAGCCCACGGTGACTCAGCAGGGCAGGATAAGGATCTTCCAGCCCAGGGAGAGGTAACCCCACTCCCCTGCCAGGGGAGACGGAGTCACAGAGCCTGCGGCATGGGTTGGCCAGGGCAATGGAACATCCTGGGAGCACAGCAGGGAAAGCTCTTGGCAGGTGAGGGAGGAGCTGAGCATCTGGGGGTGTCCCTTCCACCTCTGCCCTCCTCACACACCCATCACCCAGACATCCTGGCAGATGGGGAGACAGAGCCTGGGCAGGGCAGTGGAGGGGTGGGGTTGGGGGCAGCAGGCCTGGCTCTTCTCAGCTCCTCTGTGGCTTCATGGGGAAACAGTGGGTACAGGGTGTCCTTTGGGAGGACTGAGCTGTCTCAGGTGGATGGAGGACCTGCCAGGCAGAGTAGGGCCACCCTGTGGTAAGAGGAGGCCCTCTGCCCCAGGGTTTCCGCTGACATCACAGCCAGCTCAGAGTGAGGCAGGGCCCTTGGGGCTCCTGTCCGCTGGAGAGAAAGGGAAAGTGCACATTCACACACCCACTCACACTGCTGCCCTGCCCCACACACAGGAGGGATGGAAAGGAGGTGCTCCTCCAAGGGATGGGGACTCCTGGGGTACTGACCCTACCTACGGTCTCACTTTGTGGGCCACTGAGCAGGGTCCCCAGGAAGCAAAGGCAAGTCCTTGCCCTGGTTCTGCTGGTGGGTGGCCGTGTAAGTCCCATTTTGACTCTCATTCCATGACTCCAGACCCTGCTAATGCAGGGACTTGGATTTTAGCTGAACTCTGTGGTGCTGTCAGGGTCTGGCCTCTCCCTAACCTAGGACAGTGATGTGAGAGATGTGGCCCAGTGTCATACTGCCAGTTCATGTCAGTGGTGGGCAATGGGAAGACCAGGGCTCTCGAGATACCCGAGGACATACTTTATATCCCAAGGAACATTTAATGCCCTTAAGAGCCCAGCAGTGCCTGAGGCTAGATGCCTTACAGCCAGGGACTCAGAAAAGTCTTGTCACTGCCCCCAAGTCTGCCCTTAGCACTCAGATGCTTCTCTTTTCAAGAATCCCCTTGGCTCCCCCTGCTTCCAGGCTGGCACCTGGATGTTACTGAGGTCAGACAGCTTGGGGTTCCCCTCCTGGTTTTACCCCTTACAGCAGCAGTTCTCAACCTGTGGGTCGCAACCCACAGGAACTGTATTAAAGGGCTGCAGCATTAGAAAGGTTGAGAACCACTGACTTACAGGCTTGTGTGACACGAAACAAGTGACTTCATCTTACCAAGCCTCAGTTTCCTCATGTAAATGGGAAGATGATGGTTCCTGTCTCATGGGGTTATTGCCAAGGTGAAAGAAAATGGTGCGAGGACACCCTTGGCACGTGCCCCATGGGGAAGAGCTCATGTGCATAAACTGTCAGTATTCAAGCAGTCAGTGTCAGTGAGGAACACCAGCATGGCAGCAGGCTGGGGGTCTCCTCTCCTCCCCACACTCCTGTCAGCCTCAACCCTTCCACCCCATGGTTCCTAAGGCTCCTCTCTGTGTCCCCAGCACCTGGCATGGATGGAGGCACTCAGGGAATGTTAGATGAACAAATGAATGGATCAGTGAATGTCCCTAATTTCCAGTAAGGGGAACTCTGTGACCTTCTCTAGTACCACACTACACTCCTGTCAGGAGGGGATGAGATTCAGGGTCCCCCTGGTTTAGGGATCCTGGGCTGGGGCCCTTCAATGCTGACTCCACAGCTGAGCAGGGCACAGTGCTGTTTGGGGCACCTGGAGAGCCTTCCCTGGGGATGTTAGTTACATGGGACACTAGCCGTCCCTGAGCCAACACTGACTCACCCTCACCTCTTGGAGGACAGCTCAGTCATCACCTCCTGTGCCCACTCTGCCCCCCAGCCAGCCACCTGTGGATGGTAAGGCCTGGAGTTTGGAAAGCCAGAAAAGATGGCAAACCAGTGTCCCCCTCATTGGCTCACTGAATACTCCCATCATCCTGTGTAAAGAAGGGCAGAGGTGGTCATACCCCACTCCACAGAGATGCAACAGGCTTGTCCAAAGGCCTCACTGGCCAACTGGAAGCAAGATTCCCTGACTGCCAGCCTACCTTGTGCCTGTTGAAGGCAGACCCGGGCACTGCACCCAGTGATCCTTGGTGCTTCATCTGTGGTGGCCACTGGGCTTCCTGCTCAGCCCACCTACGCCACCTGAAGTTCTCCCCACCCTGGCCACTCTCCCTTCACTGTCTTCCTTGGTCCTAAATGACCCACTATCACTTATAGTGGATCTCAGATAGTTTAATCAGTGGCCTAAGACTGTGACATTCTTGAGAGCAGGAGTGGGTTTTCCTTGTCCTGTCTCTTACAGGACCTAGTACCCAGTAGGGAGGGACAGAGAAAATGCCTACAAAAGGTACCTCAGGGCAGAGTCTTCCTAAGAATGTCCATCTGGATCTAGGGGACAGGTGTCTCATCTAACCTCTGCCCAACCCACCAGTAATCCTAGATATGACAGCTGGAAGGGCCCTAAGCAAATTCTGTTTCTGAGAGCCAGAAACTTTCTCAAGGCCCCCCAGGTGGAAATCAGAGGGCAGCCACCTGCCCTGCTCCATCCCACAGAAACTCTGGAGAGGCTGCTCCTTCCCTGTCTCTCCTTCCTTCCTTCTTTCCCCAATTCTGGCAGCCAACCCTCATTTGGGATTTTGGCAGAGTAAAGGCACAGTCATTATTCCAGCCCCCAACCCAATCCAACTGGCGGCTCCTGGCCTGCCGCCCTTGCCCAGACATGGCACAGGGGCACTGGTGCTTGGGAATGGAGTTGATTTTCCCTTTGGCAGTGTGGAAGGTGAGGGGAGGGGAGAGGCTTGCCCCCCTCCCCCCCGCCTAGATGAGGGGAGAGGGCAAGGATGTAAGTCCAGACAAGAGGCAGAGGGAGAGCATGACTTTAGAATCAAAGACGAAGCGGGGATGGGGGGCTGTGTGTAAAACCAATTGTCCCTACACCTACTGGCCTGGGTCTCTAGTTCAGAGCTGCAGTAAACCAGCACTGCAAACCAGTGCTCTGCAGGCAGCGCCACAGGTGAATGTCTGCTGGGGGTGGCATTGCCCACGCTCCCCTTTTCTGCTTCAGTCTCTTCCTTGCCCAGCTCCCCCTTCCTCCTCAGCTCTTGCCTCCTCCCCTCCCCTCTTTCTCATTCCCACCCATGTGCCTCTTTGTGGCTCCTCTTTCCTTCCCCTTCCCTTCTCTTCTCTCACTCCTGAAAGCCCCCACCCTCCAGCTCCCCCCTTCCCTGTCTCCTGCCCCTCCTCCTCTCCCGCATGGGGCTGCTTTCTCCCTGACTCAGCAAGGTGCTTTATAAGGTGCTGAGGGGCTCAGCCAAATCCAAACCACATTGTGCAGACTCTCCACAAGGCGCAACAAGGCATGAGGCTGCAGAGTAGAGGGAGAAGGGCCTGTGCTGCTCCCCTCCTCCCCTTCCCTTCTTAGCTCCCTCCTTCTGAAAGGGTAGCTTCTAGGCGTACCTACTGGCCAACCTCAGTGCCCCTCACCACAAGAATCTGCCTTCTTGACCTTGGCATGGGCATCAAAAGCTCTCATTGGGTTTACCTACCAAGAATGTCATTGAAACTCCAGGGTCCTGGCTGGTGGGGGTGGGGAGGATGAAAGGAGGGAGGAGGGAGGCCCTGCACACTTTTCACAAGGGCCCCTCCAAAGCAATCTTCATTAGAGCTGCTACCAATGTCCCACAAGGTCCTCTGCCCTGCACCCGGGCCAGCTCTCCTTTCTCAGCTCCTTTTCTCCTTGTTTAGGAAAAAGAAAGAAAGGAAGAAAGGGGGGGAGAGAGAGAGAGGGGAAAAAAAAACCCAACCCAACAACAAAGTCTGTCCCACTCCAGTGAGGTAATTGAAAACAAACTCCTTCCCCCCCCACCCCCCCACCTCAGTTCTCACAGTGCAGCAATGGGAAGAGCTGCCCTGGGAACCCAGCACTGGCCATGACCATGATGCCTGCTCTGACCGACAGGCTGGAGGGGCTGAGGCTGGACTGGCAGAGTGCCCTCTTTTTCCAGGAGCACTGAGGCAGGAAGGAGGGACAAAGGCTCTGATGCCACTCCAGGGAGAGGCATCACCTTCCATGTCTGGTCCACCGCTGGGCCTCTTCCCCTGTGGGGAAAAATCATCATTGTCAACAACAAAAGCAACTTAATACCAAATGATTTTAATTGGAGGTGTGGTTATAGGACACCCAAGCCTTGGAGACCAAATGACTGTCGTCCAAGAAAAATCATGATGTGGGGCTGTCTGCAAGCCCTAAATGAGAGGATAGCCCTTTGGAAAGGGGGGGAAGGGGAGGAATGGAGACCCTATAGGGAAGATCTAGACTTATGGGTCCCCTAGGTGTCCTTCCCGCCCAGCAAGTACCAACCCAGGCCTTACCACCAGAAAAAAAAAACAACTCAAAACCCCAAAGGAAGGAGAATGTCACATGTCTTTATGGGGAAGCATTTCACAAATGGATATGCTTGGTTTATCCATCGCCTTGAATGGGGAGCATTCTCCCAGAGTTGCCTTGAATGAGGAGCATTCTCCCTGAGTCACCGGAGAAGCCTCTGGTGTTGAAACTGGTCTAGTGCCTCGTGCTGATTAATGAATTACATATCCCCCACCCATGTGCATTTCCCTGGTCACTGAAGAATGATCTGGGCAGTGGGCCTGTGGTGCCCTCTTCCTCCCCCCAGAGGGCATTGTGAGCCGGTTAGTCACCTGCCCCAGCCCCTGGCGCCTCCCCGAGCTCTAGCTTTTGGAAATGGGACAAGCGAAGGGACAATAGGCCAGGGGGGCGGTCAGCCCAGACAAAGGGCAGCAGGAAAAACACCATCACTTGCTTCCAGGCCAGCTTGCTGGCATTTGGGAGAATGTGTCATTGCATTTATTCAGGGGGAGGTGGGGGGAAGGTTAGAGACAAGGAAGCAGAGGTAGGGTGAGAGCAGGGACCCAGCACACACGGGGCAGGGGGCAGGCGTCCCCAGGCCACACCGAGGGAGAAGCCCAAGGCCGCCTCCCTGCCCTGGCTCTCAGGAGTTTGCACAAGGACTGATGCCCTCCCCGCCCCCTCCCCCAGGAGGCCCAGGGTGGTACCACGGCAGCCTCACCTCACCTCACCCCCCCTCGGTGTTGTGGGAGGGAGAGGGAGCCCCAGAAGCCCTCCCTTCCCTCCTCCCCCCTCCTCCCCCCACCCTGGGGAGGGCCGCTACAATTTGTGGTTACAGCTTTACACGTCAGAAAAAAAAAAAGTTTGCAGAATGTCCCACACCGAAAAAAAAAAAAAATCCGAAACCGAGCGAAAAAAACCTGCGAGTGGGCCTGGCGGATGGGATTATTAAAGCTTCGCCGGAGCCGCGGCTCGCCCTCCCACTCCGCCAGCCTCCGGGAGAGGAGCCGCCCCGGCCGGCCCGGCCCCCAGCCCCATGGACCTCCGAGCAGGTAGGAGCCCGGCGTCCGGGGCTCGGCCCCCGCCCCCGCCGGGCAGCCGCGGAATCCGATTCCCGTCCTTCCCCGACACCCCGGGGAGCCCTGCGCCGGCTCGAGGCCGGAGGAGGCACGGCCGGGCGCCCTCGAGAGGGGCCGGGCGGGGACGCGGCATTCTTGGAGTCCGCTCGGCGGGGCCAGGAGGTGGCCGGGGGTGCGGCGAGGGAGCCGGGAGACTCGCAGACCTGGGGAGGCGGCAACCTGGAGCCCCAGCGAGGCGGGGTTCCGGGGAACCCGCGGACCGAGAGCCCCACGCAGAAGTCGGGGAAGCGAGTCCGAGGCGGGCGGCGGGGCTGCGGGGGGAGGAGGGGGCCGGGGAGAGGAAGCGGGAGGGAGGCGGGGAGCCCGAGGCCGGGCCGGCGGGAGGCGAGGGAGGCCGACACCTCGGGCCGCGCCGCTCTCCCCCCGGCCCGCGGGGAGGGGAAGGCGGGTGCAGAGGAGGGCGGAGGGCAGAGCGAGCCGGGCTGGGCCGAGCCGGACGGGCCGGGCGGCCGGAGCCCCCAAGCTGCCCGCGGCCCGGGCGCCGGCGGCAGGTAGGGGCGGCGCGGCGAGCCCCCGGCCCGCGGTGGCCTGGGAGTGATTACTGCGGGGGGCGGGGGCCCCGGACCCAGCAGGAAAAAGTCCGTCACCCGCCGGGGAGCGGCGGGAGCCGGCGGCCCGCGGGAGGGCGGCGGGCTGGGCAGGGAGTGGACGCGCGGGAAAGGGCAGCGCCGAGCCCCGCGCCCGGCGCCTCGGACCCCGCCCCCGCCCCCGCCGCGGGGAAAGGAGCAGAGGGGCGGGGGCGGGCGGGGGCGCCGAGGCCACACAGGGGGAAGGCGCTGCGGCCGGGAGGGGTCCGGGAGCGAGAGGTCGCCGCCGAGGAGGGAGGGCCATCGAGCCGCCGCCGCACAGTTCCGAGCTGAGCCCTTGGAGAGGAAACACGTCCCCAGGGTCTCTGCGGAGTCCCTTGGTCGCTCTCTCTCCTCACCCATTTCCAACGCCACGCTGGGCTCCAGGAGCCCTCCCACAGATCCTCAATCCCAGAGGATCCCAGTGTCCGCCGGGCCCCATCCTGGCCCGTGCGGGACGGCCGCAGCAGTCGGAACTTGGAGACGGGGTCTCGCTCCCCCAAGTGGTTGGGGATAGGGGACCGACACGTTCGGTCTGCCGGTCTTTCTCTGACCTCGACCGACACCTCTGCGCTTTCACTACCCCGCCAGACCTCCGCCGGCTCCCAGCACACTGGCCCTCCCGTCGACACAGGTACTTGCTCCCCAACCAGCTAGGACACCCTACACAAAACCAGGGAAGGAAACAGGCAGGGATGGTAGCAGCTGTCACCTAGGCGCCCCAGAAGTGACACTCCTGACTGGTGTAATGGCTCCCTCTTCCCTTCGTGCACAGACCCACGCTCCTGTCCCATTCACACTTCTGCACACCACCTCCTCCACAGCCAGCCACTTGCTTAGGGACACTTCACATTCCTCCCGGAGTCCCACCTACCTGTTCACACGCGGCTCCTGCCCGCTCTCGCCAAGCCCCTCCCTCTCCCTCTCGATAACACACTGCCTGCTCACCCACTCACCCCCACACCCTCCCCCACCCCCATCAGCCGGCTGTCCTGTGATGGTCTCCCTTCCCTGGAGCACACCCAGGACCCTCTCAAGGCGTAACCAAAGCTGCACTTCTGTCTTGGTTACTTCACAAGGCAGGAGCTGGCCCACCCTCTGCTTCCTTCCCTGGACCCCAGATTTTTCTTCTGTCTTTTAGGCTGGAAGAGAAGGGCAGGGAGGGAGATGCCGGAGAGCACAGCAGAGACAAAACCTCACAAATTTGGGGGTGCTTTAGAGTGCATAGTCAATCTCCTCACCAACGCCTACAGGCAAAGCTAGCTGTCCTGACCTCTAGGCCCATGTATCCCCACTCACCAAGCCACTTCTCCGTGGTCTGGGGGAAAGGGAACCAAGGAGAGAGCAGAAGAGAGGGAAAGGCAGCCAGCCCAGAGGATGGAGAAAAGATGGATTTCTGTGTCCTGTCTCTGGGAATGGGGGTTGGGAGGCACCCCTAGAGCAGCTTCCTACAGTCACAATGCCTGGATCTCACATCACAGTGTACACACCACTCTCTAACCCACTCAATCCCCCCAGTTCCTCCCAACTGATTGCTCCTAGGTTGCCCAGGTATGCAAGGCCTTTCCTTTTGGCTCACATATTTAGCTCAGTCTGTGGCCACCGGCCACACCTTTGGAACCCTGCAGTGCCTCCCTGGTTCCAACATTTAGGGGTCACAGCCTTAGCCACCAGACCTAGGTGAAATTCTCCCATTCTAACCGTCCTGGCACATCTGTACCAAGAGACCCCCACCTTCCCTGGGAGATGTCATCCTGGGGGCCACAGGCCAAGGGCTATGGCAGCTGGCCCAAAACATGTGGATACCGGTGTGCTTGCCTGTGCAGCCCTATCAGGGTGGCCATGTGCTTGCGTGGGCTAAGAGTATGTGTGTGTGTATGATCATGAGGGGGGCCTTGGGTCCCAGGGCCCAGGGATCTGGATGGAATTAGGGGCTGGCCGGGCAGGGGCCAGGATGGGGGGGTGGAGGGATGCTGCAGGAAACGTGAGCTGTGCTCATTAGCTCCTCACGTGCTCAGCCGGATTTATAAACACAAGGAGAAGACGGGATGTAAACAATCAGCAGGCAGCAGCCAAAGCAGAGCTGGGGCGGGGGCTGGGCTGGGGGGCCAGGGCTGGGGGAGGGGACTGAGGACATTGCCCCCACACCAGGGTCCACCTGCACACCATAAGCATGGGGGGGAGGTTGGCCAAGGGCTCCGGGAAGCCCACCGCATACTCCCTGCTTGGGAGGCAGGAGAGCTGCGCTAGGTTCCAGGGCTCCAGCTAATCCACAGGTGTTCTCTGCCTTCAGCAGCTTCCTAACTCAACTCGCTGCCTGAAATAGGGACACGTCTTGCCTAGAGTGGAAGCTGTCACAGCAGAGGGCAGAGCCTCATCCCTTTACCTCCCCTCTCTCCTCTCCTAGTCTCTTCTCCCTGTGGGTTCTGGAGACTGCTTCCCTCTTTCTGGTTTTCTCTGTGGCCCGGCAGTCAGCAGTCGGATCCTTCTGCTCTCCCCTGCCCCCGCTGCCCCCCCCACCCAGCCTGCAGTGACACAGTTACCTCAGAACTGAAATATTCCTGGAAACACCGGCCTCGTCTGGTTAATTTCATGAGCCGTTTTTCTGCCCAGACGACTTAGCTCTTGTTTATCCAAAGGCTTCTCCCACTGCTGTCCCTGTATAGGGAGCTGGTCCCCCTCAGGGGACATCCCACAGGGCACAGAAGGGGAGGGGGAAACAGGCCTCAATCTGGGTTCCTGACCACACTCCTACCAGAATTCTGGTTAGCAGGTCTGTCCACGGCAGGAGGAGACCGTGGGGTAAAGAGATGAGCCCAGTTCCCAATTCCTGCTTCAGCTGGGAGCCTTGGCATTGCCACTAACTTTGAGCAGGCCAGACTTAATCCTGAAAGTCACCTCAAGGCTGGAAGGGCTACTGCCCCCCTCAGCAGGTCTCCAAGCCCCAAAATGCTAGATTACACCACTGGGATCCTAGAGGTGACTCAGCTGGATCCCCAGACTCTGCACAGAGAAGTGCCTGGAGTTGGCTTGGGATGTGAAGAAGAGAAAGAGGCAGGAGCTGGGAATGGGAAGGAGCATCTGGGAGGGAATCTCGGGTTGCAGTGGGGAGCCTATGTCCCTAGAGAGCAGTTAAGTGCCTGACCCTGTTCTCTGTCCTAAAGCACGTGTGTGCATATGGGCACAGCTACACTCACTCCCTCAAAACAAGCACCTTCACCCAAAAGTGCAGGGTCTTCCACTGGCCTCATCTACCACCATGCTCCATAAGTAAAGCCAGCCAGACATCTGAAAGAGTCAAGACTGACCAGTCAGGCTACTACAAAAGTCCTCACCTGACCCCTATGCTCTATGAGAGACATCTACAACTTGAATACTGAATCCTTCCTACTTTGTAGCCCTCTCTAACCCCTGCCCCAGCATTATGCCTAACTCTAACCCTAACCTAGTCTTCATTCTTTCTTAAATTCAGACCCTATCATAACTCTAAGTAGAGCCCAATTGTTAAACCTACCCAACTTATTTCTGTCAAAGCAACATGTATCATTATAGAAAATGTTTGAAAGTAGAAAATATAAGCTAGAGCAGTGATTCTCAACCTATGTGCCATGGCACCTGTGTGCTGTGAGAGGATCTTAGGTGTGCTGCAAAAATTTCTAAAGATCGTTAATTAAGGGCAGTGCCTGTGGCTCAAGGAGTAGGGCGCCAGCCCCATATACTGGGGGTGGCAGGTTCAAGCCCAGACCGGCCAAAACTGCAAATAAATAAATTTTTAAAATCTGCTTTAAAAAAAAAAAAAGATCGTTAAATTGTTTTCAAAAGAAGTTCAAAACACAGTAAGTATATTCTTTTTTATAGTCCTTTTTTCTTTATTTTATCAATGTAATTAAGTGTGCTGTGGAAGGTTAACTATAGGTTCAAGTGTGCTATGAGAAAACAAGGTTGAAAAACACTGATCTAGAGGAAAGAAACCACTCATGACCTCCCATCTACCCAAGCTTAAAACCCAAACTAACCTGGTCCTTTGTGACCTGCCAAACATCACACCATCTGACATCTAAAGCAACAAATTCACAGGCCTTAGCCCCAGCTAACTCTCTGCCTGCCCAACCCTAACCACATCCCTCTGCTGGACTCAAACCTCAACCACACTAAATCAACCAAATCCCAAATCTAAATTAATCTGAAACTTTAAAACTAACCCAGTCCTTAAACCTAACCTAGCCCAATGCCGAGTATATTTCTACCCTATCTGCACCTTGATTGCCTCTTCCAGTCCCAAATGTCCCCTGGGTCCCAACTTTAGTGCTCATATACATACCTAGAAAAGCATGCTTCCTACAAAATAAAATTCCTTTTTTTTTAGATAGTGTCTCAATTTTTTTTTTTTTTTTTTTTTCAGTTTCTGGCTGGGGCCAGGTTTGAACCCACCACCTCCAGTATATGGGGCTGGCGCCCTACTCACTGAGCCACAGGCACCACCCTGAATTTTTTTTTTTTTTTTTGAGACAGAGCCTCAAGCTGTCACCCTGGGTAGAGTGCTGTGGTATCACAGCTCACAGCAGCCTCCAACTCCTGGGCTCAAGCAATTCTCCTGCTTCCACCTCCCAACTAGCTGAGACTATAGGCGCTCACCACAACACCTGGCTATTTTTTGTTGCAGTTGTCATTGCATGTCCAGCCAGCCAGGGCCAGGTTCAAATGCGCCACCCTTAGTGTATGTGGCTGGTGCTGTAACCACTGTGCTACAGGAGCTGAGTCCAGAGTCTCAATTTGTTGCCCCTGGTAGAGTTCTGTGGCATCATAGCTCACAGCAACCTTAAGCTCTTGGGCTTAAGCAATTCTCTTGCCTCAGCCTCCCAAGTAGCTGGGACTATAGGTGCCCACCGCAACCCCCAGCTATTTTTAGAGGAAGGGTCTTGCTTTTTTACTCAGGCTGGTCTGGAACCTGTGAGCTCAGGCAATCTACCTGCCTCGGCCTCCCAGAGCACAAAATTCCTTATAGCACTGGATCTGGGCTTCCTAGTGTGTCCAAACTCTGCAGTGCCAGCAGCCCATGGCCCAACTCATCACACATGTGTTCCTCTCTGCCCACTCACTCCTTCTGTCCCCTCAACTGGATGCTGAGGAAGGGCCTCAATGAAGTCAAACTTTTCCCCACACACCTGAGATGAGAATGGGGCGAATGGCTACCAATCTTTGAGGGGGGATGCTAAGTTCTTCAATCTCACCCCCCCAGGAACTATATCCTAGAATATACCGCAGACTGCCTGGTGAGGCAGCCCTGTGTCCTTTAGCCTGATGCTGGGGGTCTGACCCTGCACCTGGCCACAGCCAGTCTCTTGCTCCATGCCAGCCGGGGCATGTTATTTCCCATCCCTGACTCCATTCAAGCTGCAGTGGGACTGAGAGACTGGCAGAGAAGACTCGGGTACAAATGGAACCCAGACACACTGATTCACCAGTCCCTAGGTCTGGCCCCATCCCTGTGTGTGCACATACATGTTGGCACACATACCATGGTACACATGCCAAAGACTTTCTCAGCTGACACATAGATATACTCTTAAATAGCTCCTGATAGACACATGTGCAAATGCCAAGCCCTCATCCTCAAACACACAGGCCTCTTCCTCTCTCTGTCCAGGAGGATTCCTCTCCTCCACCCTGCCTCCCATCTGGTGTCCCCACCCTTACCCCCCCAGCCCAAGGTTGGGACAGACACCTGAGGGGCTGCCAGCGGCTTCCCCGCTTGGGCCTGGGTGCGCCTCATGCTTCTTGCCCATCCTGTCCACAGGAGACTCGTGGGGGATGTTAGCGTGCCTGTGCACGGTGCTCTGGCACCTCCCCGCAGTGCCAGCTCTCAATCGCACAGGGGACTCGGGGCCTGGTCCCTCTATCCAGAAAACCTATGACCTCACCCGCTACCTGGAGCACCAACTCCGCAGCTTGGCTGGGACCTACGTGAGTATCCAGCTTAGGAGTCTGGGAGCTGGCCATAGTGAGGAGCTGGGGGAGGACAGACATAATGGGGGAGGGTCCTGGCGAGGGGTGGGGTGATAAGGAGGGGCCCTTTGGCTCCAAGTAGCCTCCCTGTCTGGGCTATCCCTGCCTTTCCCTCTGAGGTGGCCCCTCCTCCCCATCCCTGGCCCCAGGACTAGGCATGTGGGCAGGCCTCGCACCCGCCTTGGCCCACTGCCCCACTGGCTGCCAGCCCAGCCACCCGCCTCCCCCTGGGGGCCGGGGAAGTCTCTGTTTACACCGTGTTGTGGTGTCTCTTGCACGGGTGGGGTTGGGTGGGGTTGGAGGGGCCCCACCTCCCATGCCTGTGTTCCAGCTCGCCTCTGCCCCAGACCTGGGGCCCTGCTGCTCTGGACCCATGGGCCTCCTTTCTATCTGCTCTCCCATTCTAGCTGGGCCTCCTAGAGGGGTCCCGGGGGAACAGGACTGCAGGGAACCCCAGCCAGTAGTGGCAGGGTTTGGGGTGGGGATGGAGGTTCTGCTGTAAGGATTTGGGGGCAGTCCAGAGGTGTTCAGAGAGCCCGGGAGAGAAGGAAGGAGGGTCAGAGGAGCTGAGGACCATGGGGAACCGGCCCCTCTTCCCGTGTTCCTCTTCCACATCCCAGACCCTACTCTGGAGCCAGGGAAAGAAGGAGGAGGGCGGGGGGAGCTGGCTCCAGCCCCAGGATACACCGAGGAAATTAGTTTGTCTCTGTGCTTGTCAGCGTGTGAACCTCCCCCTGGGCCCTCGCCTATCCCAGGCCTCGCCCCTCTTTTCTCCCTTTCTCTTCCAGTCACACATCTTCCTTGTCCTCCTCCCAGGGCCCCAGCCGCTCCCCCAGGGGTTGGCAAGGGTTTTGCCCTCTTCCCTGTGCTGTTCTGCTTCCATACCCTTCCTCCTGTCCTGAGCTTCAGACTGCCTCAGTTTCTTCCTTCTGCAGCCCTGCTCCTCCCAGCAGAACCCTTCCTTGGGGATGTGAGTGAGTGCCCTTCTGTCTCCATCCTTTCAGCTGGTGGGATGAGGCACATCACAGAGGCAGAAAGGGCTCTGATGCCACCGGGCCCCTGCCTTTCAGTACGCTACTTTCTTTCATTTTCCTGGGCAGAAAACCTCTGCTTGCCTCTGCCACCCCCTCTAGCTCCCGACCCTTCTCTCCTGGCTCTCCCTGCCAAATTTCTCGAAGGAGTGGTCTACACCCCCTGCCTCCACTTCCTCTCCACCCACTCACTCCTTAACCCCCTACAATCTGGCTTCCAGGCCCCAGCGATGGTTCTCTCCAAGGTCATCAGGCATCTCCTTGCCAGACCCGCCAGTATTTGTGGCTCATTCTCCTGCTCTGTTTTGCAGCCACACTCCTGGCGCTGCTGCCTTCTTGAACTCCTCTTCCTTGGCCTCTGCACTCTCCTGGGTCACCTTCTTCCTCTTCAGCCTGGCCTGCTCGTGCTTCGAGGCTCCTCTTCTTCTCTGCCTTGCTTCCATGGTGGGTGTTCTCCAAGGCCTGCCCGCCACTGAGCGTCTCCTGTGAGGGTTTCACTCTTCACCTGTCACCTCCATGCAAATGAAATCCTTGTTGAAGAAATTCAGGGAAGGCCTAGCATGGTGAACAGGGCTGGTGTCAGGGGACACAAGATACAGAAGCTCTGGGCCAGGCCTCTCAGTGATGAGCTGACTGCTCTGTCTGCCTCCTTCCCCATCACCATCTTTTCACAGCTGAACTACCTGGGACCCCCTTTCAACGAGCCTGACTTCAACCCACCTCGGCTGGGGGCAGAGACTCTGCCCAGGGCCACTGTCAACTTGGAAGTGTGGAGAAGCCTCAATGACAAACTGAGGCTGACCCAGAATTATGAGGCCTACAGCCACCTTCTGTGTTACTTGCGTGGCCTCAACCGGCAAGCTGCCACCGCGGAGCTGCGCCGCAGTCTGGCCCACTTCTGCACCAGCCTCCAAGGCCTACTAGGCAGCATTGCAGGTGTCATGGCAGCTCTGGGCTACCCACTGCCCCAGCCTTTGCCTGGGAATGAGCCCAGTTGGACCCCTGACCCTGCCCACAGTGACTTCCTCCAGAAGATGGACGACTTCTGGCTGCTGAAAGAGTTGCAGACCTGGCTGTGGCGCTCAGCCAAGGACTTCAACCGGCTCAAGAAGAAGATGCAGCCTTCAGCAGCCGCGGTCACCCTGCATCTGGAGGCCCATGGTTTCTGATCTCTGACCTTTACCAGCTCCTCTTTCCTCCATTCAAATCCTGTTTCCACTCTAGGAGCAAAACCCTGTATGCCACACTTGTTGAGCCAGGAGATAGAAGCCACGAGCCTCTGGCCCTCCGCTGGACTTGGATGGGGGTGTGATGCAGTAAGCCCTGTCTGCTCCCCACCTCCCAAAGGCCAACAGATCTGGGGAAGAAGTGTGACAGGCCCCACCCTATTTCCACAGAGAGTGATGCTCAAGGGAGTCCAAAGGGGGCTCAAGTTGCTGCAAAGGCTATTGCAACCTCTTGCCTGCTGCCCACCACTGGGCCAGTACCCACCCAGTCACAGCTGGAGGACAGGGAAGGGGGCCCCCATAGCACATGCCTTTCTGGGGTGAAGCCCTTTGGCTACACCACTCTTCTTGGATAGGGGTTGCTGCTCCACCCACAAATAACTCTATACATCCAATTCAGGAAACAAACATGGTGGCAAGTCTAAAACAAAGGGAAGGAATTAAAAATAAGAGGGGTGGGGCCTGCATTGGAAGTGGCCTATAGACTGGAAGAGGTAATACTGAAAGCAGAGGGCAGGGAAAGACCAGATCCAGGAGTCACCAAATCAAGTCAGTGGCATGGAGTGGCAAAGAAAAGCCATGTTGAGCATTAGGACCTTTCCTTAAATTTTCTTGCCAGCATCACGGTGCCTCCGCTCTGCCCCCTTTCCCAGGGTATCTGTGGGTTGCCCAGGCTGGGGAGGGCAACTATAGCCACAGCCACAGGATTGCCTGAAAGTTTACATTGCAGTAGCATTTTTGGGGTGTGGGATGGCAGCTCCCCCAGGCCCTGCCCCCAGCCCCACCCACTCATGACTCTAAGTGTGTTGTATTAATATTTATTTATTTGGAGATGTTATTTATTAGATGATATTTATTGCAGAATTTCTATTCTTGTATTAACAAATAAATGCTTGCCCCGGAACTCAATCTCCTTGCCTAGCCCTGCCCCACTGCTGGTGCTCAGGGCTGCCCTCCGGGCTCTGGCTGCACCCATCCCAGCTCCCACTCAGTCCCTGCTTCTGGTAGAGGTGCACAGGGCTCACTCAGGAAGAGGCTCTCCTCCCTCTGCCTGCGAGGACGACTTGTGCACCTTGGACTCGTCCGACTCCCACCACCCGCTGATCGCTCAGTCCTCTCAAGACTCTTCCCCATGTCTGGTTTTCCTTCACCCTGCCTTTGCTCACTTTTCTACATTGCTTTAATGGTCTCATTGGCCTGTCTCCCTACCTTGTATTTCTCCCCTCCAGCCCCCTTCCCTATGGTGAAGTTCAGTCCCCAGCTTCCCCAGGACTACTGCCCCCTCCCATGGCTTCCCACTAGGCCTTGGAGCAGTGACCCTCCCCTCAACACCCTCTCTTAGAGAAGGTGACAGACTGCAGCTAAGTCACGGTTCTCAGCTCTGACTGTACTCCTTTCTCTCCAATGTATGACAGCATATTTAGGGAAAAGAAAGAAACTCATAGACATGGAGAGAACAAGATGACCTAGGCTCCCATCCCAGTTTCATGGCCCACAGCTGAATAATGACCTTAGATGTACCAAAGCTTTCTATGCTCACCATTGGTAACACAGAGATACTAAACACTCTTGTAAGATGGTTGGAAAGGCTAAAGGAAACAATGAAGGTGAGATACTTGGCTGTAGCAGTAGCATCTATAGTAATGACAGCTCACTGGGGATACACCAACATGTCATAAAATTTTAGTTAAGAACCACAGGATAAAGCTGAGCACGGTGGCTCACACCTGTAATCCCAGTACTCTGGGAGGCCGAGATGAGTGGATCATTGAGTTCAGGAGTTTGAGACCAGCCTGAGGAAGAGTGAGACCCTGTCTCTAATAAAGATAGCAAAAAATTAGTCAAGTGTTGTGGCAGGTGCCTATAGTCTGGCTACTCAGGAGGCTGAGGCAAGAAAATCTCTTGAACCCAAAGGTTTGAGGTTGCTGTGAGCTATGATGCCATCGCACTCTACTCAGGGTGACAGAGTAAGACTCTGTCTCAAAATAGTAAAAAAAGAAAACAGAAAAAGAACCACAGGCTTGGCTCGGCGCCTGTGGCTCAACGGGCTAAAGCGTCAGCCACATACACCTGAGCTGGCGGATTCGAATCCAGCCCAGGCCCACCAAACAACAAAGACGGCTGCAACCAAAAAATAGCCGGGCGTTGTGGCAGGCGCCTGTAGTCCCAGCTACTTGGGAGGCGGAGGCAGGAGACTCGCTTGAGCCCAGGAATTGGAGGTTGCTGTGAGTTGTGATGCCACAGCACTCTATCCAGGGTGACAGCTTGAGGCTCTGTCT
>CAUYON010212304.1:0-10209 GCA_963573935.1 Arctocebus calabarensis
CTTCTTCCAGGACTTATGACTTGGGCTGCAATAAACATTCAGGTACAAATATCTTTGTTATAATGTGATTTTTTGTCTTCTAAATATATACCTAATAGAGGAATTGTAAGATCAATTGGCAGATCTGTTTTTAGATCTCTAAGTGTTCTCAAACATCTTTCTAAAAGGAATGCATTAGTTTGCATTCCCACCAGCAGTGTAGAAGTGTTCACTTTTCTCCATAAGCATGCCAACATCTCTGGTTTGGGGATTTTGTGATGTGAGCTAATCTTTAGAAGCTTTAATCTTAGTAGTTTTATCCCAATTAAAAACATCCCAGGTGTTCAGAGAAAAAAAATGAATACACAAACTGTGTAGATTCATGCCTTCAAATACCACTTGGTAATAAACACAAATGAGGTGCTGAAACAGAGGCGCAGATGAATCTAGAAAACATTGTGCTGAATGAAAGAAGTGACAGTAAGTTCCATATGGTTCATGTGTATAAAGTGCTAGATTAAGAAAAAGGAATTTATGATGGAAAAATTCAGAACAGTGATTTCCCTGAGGGACTTTGAAGGACTAATAAAACATTTATAAAGGCATAGATAAAAAGGTAAAAAACCCATATGGAAGGAATAACATATGTAAAACTCTAAGCTATCAATTTGATAATAATGATACCTCTATTGACTTATCTAGTCCTATTTCTCCCTGGGCTTCAGCCTTAACACCATCTGATGGACTCCTCCATGGGAACAGCCTGGCAGGCCTGAAATTAAACACCTGCTCCCCCTTTCTTCCACCTCCCCCCCCCACCTAGGCTTCCGCTCTCAGTTTAGGACCCCTCATTCTCTCAGTCACATAGTGTGACTTATGGAGCTCGCTTGAACTTCCGTATCTCACTCATTATATGCAATGAGTTGCCCAGGATTATGGCATTTCCAGTTTTAATATTTCTTGCCTCTATGCATTTCTATCTTTTCAAATTATCTGCAGCAATTTATTTGTTCCTTAATTTGTTAATCATTTCCTGAGTACCTCATAGGGTATTGACACTTTAGATTTCTAGAACTACAATGATGAACCAACCAAGCAAAAATGCCTATTCTCATGACTCTTCATTTCATAATAATCAAGTGAATAAATACAAATTCAGTGGAACTTCCATAGTTGACCACCTCCCTATACTGACCAACTCCAGAAGTTGACCTAATTTTTACAGACCAGACATGCACCACAGGTAGGTATCAGTACAGTAGGCCTAGTTCCTCATGTTGACCAGTTCCTTATAGTCTCTTAGGTGGTCAACTTACAGAAGTTGGACTTTATTATACAATTTTAGGTGTGGATATATTACATGCAGAAATATCACTTCTCCAGAGTGTCTTTCTTAGATAAGTTTGGCCAGAAAAAAGCAGAGGAAAAAGACAGAAAGGGGAATATCAGTTAAGAAGCTGCGATGCCTTCCCTCCCCTCCCCTCCACTCCCCTCCTCTCCCCTTCCTTTCTCTTCCCTTCCTTTCCCTTCCCTTTCTATTTTCCACTCCGGGACCTCTACGTAATTTGGTAATTTGGCATTTACCAGATGCTGAAGAAGTAGAAAGAATTTGTACACTTAAAAATTATTAGATATAATGCCTTTGATTAATATGAATGAAATGCAAGATGAAACTATTTCATTGTTTGAAGGGAACATTATATATTATAGATGTTCCTTACATTTCTTAAACCAGCGATTTAAGGTTTCAGAAGATCAAACTGGCTTGCAAAACTAAGAAAATGTTTCATTAAAAGCATCTTGTCAAATGATCACCAGAAAAATAGCAATGACCACCAACTTCACAAGGTACCTATTTAGAACTTGCTACAAAAGGAACATCTGCTTTTGGCAATGCAAAAAAAGCCTAGACACATTATCGTGGTGAAGGAAAGTACTATTTTAAGGGTAATGCTAAATTAACAGTTCAACTATTTTCCACATTATCCCTATTGTACAAAACATAGGAGCACCTGATGAGCTAATTAAGAGACTTAATAATGTTTTATTCAGTGGTAAACAATCAATTTTATGTGTAAGAAGAGCTATTGCTTACTGTCACCCAGGATGGAGTGCAGCGGCAATATCATAGCTCATTATAGCCTTGAATTCCGGGACTCAAGCAATCCTCCTACTTCAGCCTCCTGAGTAGCTAGGACTACAGATGTATGCCTCCATGCCCAACTACATTTTTTTTTTAATAGAAAGAGGATCTCACTATGTTGCCCAGGCTGCCCCCACACTCCTGGCCTCAAGCGATCTTCCCACCTTGGCTTCCTAAACCTTCAGTAATACCTGTGTGGATCACCCAGCCTGCCTATTTTTCTTTTGTTTGCTTGTTTGACTTCCTATTTTTATGTTCAACTTCAAATATAACATTAGAAATAGGGGCAGAGATGGCAGAGGCGAATTTGTTTCTTCTCTGCCCTCTCAAGTCTAAATCGCATGAGGAACACGGGTTTATATTGTGGGGAGCAGTCAAAAGAGCAGTGCACGTGTAGGGAACTCAGAATAACAAGAACGAAATGGTAGGAATGAGCGCAGGGTTTTAAAATATTAGAGATTCTCACTCTTCTGCTTTTGTGTAGAATAATTTTAATTTTAATTTAATCCAATTCCAATTGAGCACTCTCCTTCCAAAGTCTTCCCAGCACAGAGAGCTGTATCCTCATCTGGCCAGTGGCCTTTCAGGAGGGCAGGTAACAGGGCTCAAGAGAAGCATGTATCTCAGGGTGGTCTCTATTCCTCTGGTGTTCCAGACACTGGCTTCTATGCCCAAACCCCAGATTGAAGGATGCTCGTGACACTAGCACTTTTATAATGACTTCTGGCTGATTAACTCCTGTATGAAGTCAGGAATCCCAGTCTAAGTGTGCTCCAAAACTGCACTTCCTTGAGGATCCCAAACGCTGCATCCATCTCTTCAACACTGGTAATAAATATTCTTCCCTGGACACCTGGAAGGGCTGATATCAAACAGGTGGCCAAACATACAACCATAAATTGTTAACCCAGACAATATCATCAGCAATAACTTAGGCCAAGTCCTTATTTTACAGATAAAATAACTGAAGCGAAGAGCAGGAAAATGATTTATTCTGTGCAGTGTAATAAATTAGTCACAGTGTGATGCTCAGCCCTTCAGAGTGCGTTTCAGTGGGTCACACCGGCTGCCCATTTTTTCTTGTAAACAATCGAAGGAGGTTTGTTTCTGAAATAAAACCCTTCCACTGGCTGACATAAAGACAGTGAAGCATAAAACATGACTAAGGGCCTCTGCAATTTGGGCTTGTTGCTACTGAGGGATAATTCCCCTCCCATTGCACCTCCTCTTGCCTTTGTTAGAGCATTCGTCATGCCACGTGTAATAATCTGTCTCCATGTCTATTTCCTACACTCTAGTGCTAGTTCATTAGGAGCACGCCCTAGTCATGGATAAGTTCATGAGGTCTAACACACCACAGGAGCACGTGAGGAGTGAGTCCACGTGTGGTGCATGAATGAATGACAGGAGACCAGTGGGAAGCTGGAAAAGGAAAGTTGCATCTGGAAATGGGTCCACGTGATGAGGAGCGGTAACAGCCAGTGTTGGATTTATGGGCTTGATGGACGAGGAAGGAATGGCACTGTGGCATGATATGTGGTCCTGAATGATCATGTAAAATTGTGTAACTTATATATTCAATCATCTCCTTTCATGTCCTAGTATACAGCCAACAAAGTTAAATTTGTCATGAGTTCCTTTTCAATACTGCAAATAAATGCATCTTCATTTTTTACATCTCCCTAATAGTCATGAAATGTTAACTAAGAAGTACAAAATTATGTACTTAAAAAAAAAAAAACGAATGAGGACAGAGGCCATAAACAAAACAAAAATTGCGGTGAATTTCTGAACGAAAGAAGGCTACACTGGTGTGCTTTATGGATTGTGATAGCAGAGAAATTCACAGTCCTAGCAAGAAGGGAGGTTTTGAGTGGAGTTTGGGGCCATTTTCACAGCCTGGTCCTTAGGTTCAGAAGGTGTGAAGAAGGAACATTGGGAGTAAGGCACAGACGGGAGTGACAGATTGAACTAGTCTCTTGCATCCTTCCAACCACTCCTCAAACCAGTAAAAACACTTTAAATACATTAACTTTTGCTTTCTACCTGAGGAGGAGAAAATCTTCTACCAAAACTGCCTGGTCTTTTGATAAAGCTTTCAGAGTATGGTTTGGTACCATGAAATAGGATCCCCTCTTGTGGTGCTGGTAGAGTGGGAACACTGCTTTCTGGCAGTTCTTTCCTGCCCTCATGCTCAGAGCTTTTGGTATACACGTGGACCTTATTCATGACAGGGGCCAGGAATAGGCAGGGAGTGGGTGGGGACAAAAGTAGAAATGAGACTATCCACGTGATCAATGTTTCAGTATTACAGGCAGGTAAGAAAAATCCTCAGCATGAAAGAATATGACCAACTTTGTCAACCAAAACATCTGAACCAATAGCAAATAAAGATAATTTAGGGAAGAAAATAGAACTTACATAAATTTTAATTAGTATTTTATGACAGAATCAAGAATATCTTGCATTAACATAAGGACATCTTACACTGAAAAAGGAGGTATGGCCAAGTGAATTGGCCCATACTTATAGTCCTAGTACTCTGGGAGGACAAGGTGGATAAATCCCTTTAGCTCAGGAGTTCAAGAACAGCCCAGGCCCAGCTCCAGAAAGAGCAAGACCCCACCTCTACTAAAAATGGAAAGAATTGGCCAGCATTCTGGTGCACACCTGCAGTCCCAGCTACTCCCTGCCCAGAGGCTGAGGCAGGAGGATTTTTTGACCCCAGGATTTTGAGGTTGCTATGAGCTGTGATGAGGCCACAGCACTCTACCCAGGGTAACAGAGTGATAAGGAAGACTCTGTCTCCATTAAAAGAAAAAGGAGAAAGGAGCTATAAGGACTTCATACAGTTGGAATTAGCCACCATAATCAAAAATCAAGGGGAAAAAAATGTTTACAAGAATACATTCCAAAAAAGGAGATATAAAAATTGTTGAAGAAAAAAGAAAACAAAGAAAATCAGTCCCTGTATTATTAGTTCCAGGAAAAAAAAAAGGAGTAACAAATTTCAGGGAGATTAATTGCAAAAAAAAACAAAACAAAAACTTCCAAAGCTAATAAAAATATGACTGTTTAGACTGAAAGAAACCACTGAATACCAAGGAAGAAAAATGAAAACAGCCCGTCCATGGCATTACTGATTAAATTACAAAATACTATGCATCTGACACTATCATTGACGTACCCAGTTTCAAAACAGAATGTGGTAGATATTGTCACTTACTTATTTAATAGATGATCCTCTCTTTTTTGCTCAAAGGAATCTGCATTTGTTCAGATATCTAGCTGGAAGCAATATTGCAAGAGAAGGTTGATACCCAACCAATCACAAGAGATAAGCCATACGTCTTCTATTTTCCCATTGGTTAAATGAAGATGTTTGCAGTTATGGCCAATTCAATAAAAAAGAGGGAGTTGACTGAAGACTTGGGTTCCATGAGAAAGAATTTCTTTCTGATTAGGAGAAAGAGAGAGAAGAGGAAGAAGAGAAGTATGTGAAGAGGAAGAGCATTAAGAGGAAGGAGGAAGAGTAGGAGAATGAAGAGGTAGAGAAAAAGGGAAAAGAATTCTTTCATTCTTCCTTGCATGCTCAAGAAAATGAGACGCTTAAAGTTGTTGAAGCTAACCTGTAGCCAGAAGGATATAGCCCTACAGGATCTCAGAAAAGCTAACCCGACCCTCAAATAAATACCAAAAGCGTGATCTCTAGATTTTGTTTTATGTGAAAATATCAACACTTTTTATGTAAATGTAATCCTGTGCTCTTTATTTGTAGCCAGAAAGAATGTAACTAGTACGTCCAAGACTTAAGAGATGCTCCGAAAGTCTTGAAGAGAGTGGGCAATGACACCAAAGGAATTAGAATGAGATAGACATGACACTTCTTTTCAGGATCACTGGATACTTAATGACAATGTTATATTAAATCAAAAATTTTAAGATAAATGGTTTTGAAACTGGGATTCTATCACCTACCTGCTAAACTGTCAAGTATGAATCTATTCACAAATTTTATTTCTCATACATCTCTCTGGAAATAACTACATAGAGCCTGGTGTCAGCAAAATGAAAAAGGAATCTAAGAAATGAAGATGAAAAAATCTAATAAAAATTGGGGAGAAGAGGGAGTGAGGGAAAGAAAAAAAATCCCAATGACAGCTGTGCAGTAGTCATAATGAAAAATCTGTCCAAAACTGACCTTTTATCAAAAAGCTGCAAAATCCTAGTGCTCAGATTAAGAAAGCATGTGTCTCTTTAATGAAATAAAGATAAGCAATCAGAAATCCCAGGAATAACAAAATGTACAAGAAAATTATGGTCCAAATATAAATCACTGTGGCATAATTTTTATTCAATGATTAAGTTTTAAAATATGGATTTTGTTTAATCTTGGTGATTTTAAAATTTTCCTTTGAACAGCATAGAACCTATTTCTTGGTAGTTTTAAAACTTTCCCTTTTGAATGCCAGTTTTCAAAAAAGTCCCAGACAACCCATCGTTTCTCAAACTTAGCACTGTGGGCACTGCAGTGGGGTTGGGGTTGTCCTGAGCCTCAAAGGGCACCTGGCAGCATCCCTGGCTGCTACCCAGAGGCGACCTTAATACTCCAGTCGTGATGGTCTCAAATGCCTCCAGTCATCCGCCCATTGCCCAATGTCCCTTTGGAGTATGGGTTTGAGGGTCAGAACCACCGCAATAGAAAAAGTATGGACATCTTTTAAAACAGTAAATAGAAATAAAAATATTCTAAATTTTCAAAACAGAAAAATTGGGGCACAGATGTAAGAAGTTGAGTGATTATCTGTGAAAAAAGAAGAGGTAGATGGAAGTAAAGGGTAGTGTTTCTTATGCAAGAGGAAGTTGAGATACTGTCTACAGTGCCTCAATCGACAATCAATATTAAAGTAATAGGCAATCATCAGTAGGTGAAAAACAACAAACAAGTCTTAAAAAGTAAGAAGAAACTGTGACTGCAGGAGAGCGTATGAGTAAAGTAATTTTCATAATAGATGCAAAGAGAGCTCAAGAGTCTGCAAAGGAGAAGTAGATTTTACAACATCACACAGAGCGATTACTACAGGAGCGCTGAACGGAGGCAAGCAAGTTTTCTCCAAAGAAGAAGAGCTTTAGCTTTCCATTTTATTGTTATCGATCTCTATGTTTGTATTTATATATACATACATTACTGTAATTCAAAATACCTTCTAAATAGCGGATTTTGTTTGCCTAGGGTGACTTTTCCTCTTTCATATTTACATTGAAGCCTGAATCTTATAGTAGCAAACAAGTGTGTGTGTATGGGGGATGGGGGAGTCTGATTCTTAAAAAATCATTCAAGTTGTTAGAAAGGAACAGCGAATGTAAAATAAAGATTGAAAGCCAGGATTCCATTAAACTGCAATTTGGCCTAGTTAAAGAATACTGAGGACAAACAAATGTTGTGGAAACCACAAGTAGGGTTCGGCCTAGGTCTAGTTACTCATTGCACAAAGATCCAATTATTGAGACAACAAGGACCGCCAGGAATTTTTAGTAGGACAGACGTCTTGTTGAGAGAATGGGAAAGAAGCTGTCTCAAATCTGGCTCTCCTAAGGCACAGATCATGGACTTCTAAAGGAAGGGCCACGAGTCTTGAGACAGGTTGTGGTATAACTTATCAGGGGCTAGGGTGATATGGAGCAGGTTGTGCGGGATGTTGAATCTTGTCAGGAAGTCTGCCCCACTGCCTTCAAAAAAACCCCAGCTCCTTTGTTTGGCAGAAAATCCACCATTTCTGGGAAACAACTAAAAAAGTAGAGTATCAATAGTTAGTTAAACATGCATGTATGAGAAATACATGTTAAAACTATTTTATTGTTCTACTAAAGAGAGAATCATTGGTAGATTCTTATGTATCTTCTGGAGAAGCTTCTGCACACACCAGGAAATAAGGATATGTTTTATTTTACTCCCTTTTTTTACATAAAAGGTAATACTGTTCTGTCCCTTGTAATTTTATTTTAACAATATCTCAGAAGTCTTGTTTCTTGTTTCATAGAGTGCTGATTATAGCTATAGACTATTTCATTAAAAGGAAGTAGCATAACCTTGGTTAACCAGTTAATCTTTGCTATTAGTAACACTGCCCCAATGAGTTATCTTGCAGAAACTTCATTTTGCATATATGCAAGTACATCTGGAGAGTAAATCACCTGGGGAAATACATTGCAATTTGAATAGAAGTTGCCAAATACACTCCCACCTGCAATGACTAGAGTGTCTCTTTGTGAACAGCCTGGATACAGAGTGTGTTTTTAAATTTTCCATTCTAATATTTGGGAGGGATGGCATAAAGAAAAAAAGAGTATGGTGGTTTAATTCTGGGGGGGAAGGACTGAGTCTCAGTATGTCATCCTTGGTAGAGAGTTGTGGCATCACAGCTCACAGGAACCTCAAACTCTTGGCCTTAAGAGATTCTCTTGGCTCAGCCTCCCAAGTAGCTGGGACGACAGGCGCTCACCACAATACCGGGCTATTTTTTGTCGCAATTGTCACTGTTGTTTAGCTGGCCCAGGCTGGATGTGAACCTGCCAGCTGGTGCCATAATCACTGTGCTATTGGCTCCAAGCCTTTTTTTTTTGGAGACAGAGTCTCACTTTCTCACCCTTGGTAGAGTGGTGTGGTGTCCTAGCTTATAACAATCTCAAACTCTTGGGCTCAAGTGATCTTCTTGCCTCAGTTTCTTCATTTTTAGTAGAGACAGGTCTCACTCTTGCTTAGGCTGGTCTTGAACTCCTGAGCTCAAGCAATCCACCTGCCCTTGGCCTCCCAGAGTGATAGAAATTGTGGTCTAATTTAAATTTGCATTTCTCTGAGTGAGGCTGAACATATTTTCATGCTTATAATCTTTTGCATATCATTTTCTGAGAGCTGTTGTTTATATCTTTTACTAACTTTCCTGCTTGATCTTTTTCCTCTAAATTTTTAGATCTTTTTATATGTTAGGAGAATACTCGTTTGTGAAATGAATTGCAAAAAAAAAATCCTAGTTTCTGTGTCTATTGTTTGCTTATAGCATGGGCTTGTTTTATCAAGCATGTTTTTAAAAATGGTCTTTTCTATTTTTAAATGGCTTTTGGATTTTAAGTCATTATTTGAAAAGCTGAGGTTATAAACAAAGTCTTCAATGTATTCTTTAAGAATTCATAGTTTCTTTTTTTTTTTTTGAGACAGAGTCTCACTATGTTGCCCTCGATATAATGCCATGGTGTCGCAGCTCACAGCAACCTCAAACTCTTGGGCTTAAGTGATTCTCATGCCTCAGCCTCCCAAGTAGATGGGCCTACAGGAACCTGCCACAACATCTGGCTATTTTTTGGTTGCAGTTGTCATTGTTGTTTGGCAGGCCCAGGTTGGATTCGAACCCTCCAGCTCTGTTGTATGTGACTGATACCCAACACACTAAGATATGTGCACCAAGCCTATAGTTTCACTGTTTGTTTTTTTTTTTTTTTTGAGACAGCGCCTCAAGCTGTCACCCTCGAGAGAGTGCCAGTGGCTCTCAGCAACTTCCCATTCCTGGGCTCCAGTGATTCTCTTGCCTCAATCTCCCAAGTAGCTGGGAGTACAGGCGTCCGCCACAATGCCCAGCTATTTTTTGGTTGCAGCCGTCATTGTTATTTGGTGGGCCCAGGCTGGATTCAAACTCACCAGCTATGTTGTATGTGGCTGATGCCTTAGCCACTTGAGCTACAGGCGCCAAGCCCATAGTTTCACTTTTTATATTTAAATTTGTGACCTTTTTGCAATTTATCCTAATATGAGATGTGGAGTGTGGATCCAAGTTTATTTTCTTCTGGCTGGTCTGAGTGCAATGGTGTTTACAATTAATTGATCACAACCAATTACAAATGACTTTGTTCCTTCTCCACTCCCACTGCTTCACTTGACTAGCCTGAAAACAAAATTTTTTTTTTTTTTTTTTGTAGAGACAGAGTCTCACTTTATCGCCCTGGGTAGAGTGCCGTGGCGTCACACTGCTCACAGCAACCTCCAGCTCTTGGGCTTAAGCGATTCTCTTGCCTCAGCCTCCCTAGTAGCTGGG
>CAUYON010212305.1:0-40406 GCA_963573935.1 Arctocebus calabarensis
TTTATATAGTGATCAAGAAAATGCCATGAAGGCTATCTGTAACAGTACGATGAAAACATTTCTGAATGTATATGAATCATGCCCTATGATTGCACCAATGTACAGAATTATGATTCAATAAAATTATAAAAAAAAAAGAAATAGTCAAGAAGAAAAAAAAATGTATTTTTGTGGAGGAAATGTGTAGTTTTTAACTTTACTTTTAGTAAAAGTAAATCTTGAATTTCATGCTAAAAATTTTAAAATAAACATTTTAGTTTGGATATTATATCATGTTTTGTCTTGTAATAATTTCAGGCACACCTAGAACAATGAAATTCTTGGTTTTATTGTGAAAGCTCTAATTGGCCTTGAGGGCCTCATGTATCATTCCAAATGCTTTTGGTAAGTGAATAAGATGAAAAAATACCTCTAACAACCACTACCACCCAGGAAATCTTGAATCTTCAAAGGTCAGCCTTCCTTGATTGGGAGTGTTGTATCGCTTGCAGCAAAGATGAAAGTCCCTCTAAGTGTTCCTCAGGACCTTCCCAAACACACACTGTTGAGTCACTGGGAAGTATCTAAAGAACTTTGATTATGGAATTCAATGCAATCCAGCAAAACATTTACACAACTGATGTCCTGTGAGATGAGACAAGTAGGAAGAGGATTTGGGCCCTGCCCTCAACAAGCTCGCCATCTAGCATAGGAGACACATTCGTATATATATATATACATATGTATATATATATATGTATGTATATAGAATGGAATGATACATGAGGCCCTCAATATATATATATATTCGCCAGGCACGCTGGAACAAGAGCTCTAAACAAAGAGCCAACAGAGGACAGACACAAAAGAGATGAATCCCAGATGGTGCATCTGGCAGGCACCCAGTGCTGATCACATGATGTATTAGAGAAAGTAGCTTAAAATAAATATTACTAGTGTGCCAGTGTTGGAAGGGTTGTTAGTCTCTAACTCAGCATTTTAGTGGCTCATAGCTTCTGATGAGCTTACCCGAAGTTAAGAATAGCACAAAGCAGGCAGTAATGCCTGACGGAGATCACTCTATGATTCCACTGCCAGACAGCAGGGGAGGAGTGAGGGACTTCAGGACTTCTTTGGAAACTGATAATCTGATAATCTTCTGTTTAAACAGCTTTTTACTACTGTAATCTGTAAAACAACATATTTATTTATTCCAAAAAAATCAGCAGGTGTATTCTTTATCCAAAGTTAATTCTTCTTTCTCCACATTCATCTCATTTCAAACTTCCAAAGTCCTAAAGTATTGATTGATTGATAATTTTATTACTAAAATTATTTTGTAGATAAAGCATATGATCTTTATTCAGGATAAGCATCAAGAATTATTCCCATGTGAACATCACAGGTTAAGATTCTTCATTCCATAGTTTCTTATTGCTTTACTTTGTTAAGCATAAATCATTGACAAATGGAAATGGTATAATTAATTACTTCCAGGAGCTTTTGAATATTTGTCTTCTCCCTAAATTTGCTTTATGCCCGCATTTCCTGAATTAACTATATGTTGTGAGCATAATATATAGACAAGTCACTTTGGGTAGAGGTTATCTGAGAGATCTTTCCTTCCAAATTAATCACTTTCCTTTGTGTGTAAGTCTCTAATAAAATTTGATGACACATAATTTCAGTGTATCCAATGGTGTTGTCCAAAATGTTAATGATATCCAGTGATTGATCATGCATATGCCTTTGAAGAAGATAAGGTAGAAATAGCTGTGACAGAGTTGAGTCTGGGAAAGAAATTTAAAGTTGTGTGATTCACAAGAGAAAATTTAGCAAATAAAACTATTACATACATCAATAAGTTAAATTGACTTTTAAAATTTATTATTTTGCAAATATTAGGAGTTTTCTAGAGATACGTTTAGTATTTAGTTATCTTGAAGTTGTGTCCAAAGGTCCCGCTGAATTTTATGACTTAATGCAAGATGTTTTTCCTTCTTATCCCCGATCATCCCTAAGGGAATATGTTGTCATTACCCTCTGTCTGCTTCTTCTGTTACCAGAGACGTTTAGGGATGTTCAATGTCAATTCTTCCATGGAATGCAGGAAGGCAGAGGACTCTCTACTTTTTGGTACTATACAACCATGGGAGAAATTCTAATCAGAGGAACTTGAAGCATAGTGCTGTCTTTCATGTGAGGACTTTGTTGGCTTCCCCAACTGTGGGTGAAACTATGTTCAAAACAAAAGAACAGCTCTTAACAATCTCTTCTTCACATACATTTCCAACTATTATATATAAATGAACACAAGATGACACATTTTTCCTTATATTTCCTTGATGAGAACATGTCATTATAAATTGAAACCACGTTCTTTGATTCCCCCATATTTTTCTCACTCTTTCTTTCTTTCTTTTTTTTTTTTTAACTTCAGCACTCTTGACATCTCTGCAAAGCCTTCCTCTATTAATGCCAGGAAATTCTATTGTATTCTTCTGTTTCAATAACACTGTTCCAACAACACTACACTCAAACTAATAACATAATTCTCACTATGAAAAATTAGTATTACCTTCAAATATCTGTTTGTCTCCTTTCTAGCAGCTTCCAAGTCTCATATATTTTGTATTTTTATGCCTTGAAAAACAACATTCATTAGAAATACAGGTAATTCAATGCTAAATTCAATTGAAAGATAATTTCTTAAAAATTATAATTTATTATGAAGTTGATTTATCTGTTTCAAGGTAAATAAAATTTAGCATTTCATGCATTTATTCTGCCATTGTATATAATGTAGAATCAAAGTACCCATAGTCTACAAAAACTATTTTCCTACTGAGAATTTAAGGAATTTAAAATCATATTTGCAAGTACTCATAAACGTTTTCAGTCCTGGAGTCAAATGGGGACCTTAGAGATAACACTGACTGAACTCCATGTATTTTAAGAAAGAAACTCAAAGGGTTAACGTGATCTATGACCTCACAGGCCAGTTTCTGATTACCAAATGAATGCCAACAATTTACAAAGGGCTGTGGCTTCAGTCATATCCTCTTCTCTAGGTTGCGGAAACATTATCCATGTCTTTAGTGAATATCTCATTCAGGATATACTGAACTTCTTCCATCTCTTATCTCCAATACTCTCTATTTCTTATACTTGACTATGGCAATTGTGATCCTCTGCAGGGACCATATCTGCAGGGGAGAAAGCACATCTTGTGCAGTTTATTACACTCTGTCAGGTCAGAACTGACTAAGCATGCAGATGACCAACTGACCAACAGTGATTTGCCAGAGCCTACAACTTTCTCAGGCCAACTTCCATTCCTTCCTCAATTGACTATATATTCTGGGCTCAGAAATCGAAGACCTTCTCTAGGCTGCTCTAGAGAGAGATCGTCAGGGCACTTAAAACTGAACTCTACATCTGTCATTGGCTCAATTGTTTGTATTATTCTCTTTCCTAAGTCCCCATTCTAGTTATTCTTTACACCAAAAACCTCAATTTAGAAACTCAAGCTTTGCCTCTGAATCATCTTTTTTTTTAAAATCACAATTTTCTGTAAAATGCACTAACCCTATTCCCCCTGACTATATTATCTGCAAATATTTCACATGATTTTAAATGCTGTTGTGGTAGACAGTTCCCCGTGGGTTCATTCCTTTTTTCTTCCATACAGCAGTATCGTAACTCAAACATCTGTGCATGTTTTGATTCAGGGCATTTTATAGTGTCATGGAAGATTTCTTCTTGTTCTCTTTTGAGTGTGTGCAGATTAGACAAGAGGAGAGTATACACTGGGAACCACCCTTAACCAATGGGGTTTAGGAACTGGGGGATGAATGCTCTAACTTCCTGTGCTGTAGGAGAAGAATTCTGGTATATGCTTCAGGGATCTTTCCCAAAATAAAGTGCCCACTTCCCTGAAGGGATTTTGGCTCTAGAAATGAAGAGGCTTGACACAGAGTCTGTGCCAGGGGACTGAGGAGCTCAGGGAGAAGTTCTCCCAAGCAAACCTTGGATCAGTATTTATTATCATAAAGCAGGAAGAAGTAGATAAAAGCTGCCTCTGAGACATCAGCACTGATTAGGAAGGGCATGGAGAATGTCAAATAGAATGTTGCCACCTTTGTTTTTGCAAAACAGCAGACCATGATCCCAACCTTTGCCTCCAGTGTCAAAAGACCCTTGATATCCAGAGAATTTTTATTGCCACCCCTCACATGTACATTATCTCTTGGAGGTCAGTTTTTTGCCCTGCTGCACATACACAACTCACATGCCATTCTTGTGACTGTTTAGGTTCCTCAAGCAGAAAGCCTATAGTAAGGTCAGGGAAAACTTTCCCTTTTGCCCAGAGCAACAGCCTTTTTTAACATACAAGTATATAGAATTTTTCTACTTTCTTGACTCACTCTTTTCACTTTTGCCTTATGGAATCTTCCCACTAAACATACCTGTGTGTTGTAACTGCATGTAATACCATTCCCTGCTGTGGGGAAAGGAGAAAGGAATGAAGGAGTATTTTTAGCTTATAACCCCCATAATCAATATAGTTTTTATTACTCTGTATGCATGTACATATGCATTATTAGCATTTATGCCTCATTAAGTGATTTTTATGTTAATCTATAGTTCTTTCTTTTTTTAAGATTATAAGCTCATTGAAGGCAGTTTTTGAGTTTTATTCTTCATTTATTCTGTTCTAATCCCTTTATCCTAAAATATGGCATATATGGGGTTCTCATTAACTATCTATGAAATTTAAATTAGATAAGAGTGGGGGAGGTGTGTCTTGAACTGAAGTTTCTGATTATAACACAATGGCTCTTTCTAACACTTTGGGTTACCTACCTGGAGTACAGAAGCATTTGCAATTACTTAGGAAGAACTTCACTCAGTACCAAAAGTTAGGGCATTAAAATTTTCAAGACTTCTAGATCATTTTGCCTCTCTTGCCTTACCTTTCGCTAGTGGCAGAAGACATAGTATAATATAAGATGGTTACCTATTTTTTTTTAAGAAATTAAGAATGGTAGCATATGTAAAGCACCTGCAGTGCCAAATACACTCAATAAATATTTGAGTTCATTTTTATTTTTTTTGTAGCTGTAGTTTATTCTGGCCTAAGAAATGTGGGTATTAGAAACTCTGAGCCAAGTTTTATTTGAGAAGATGTTTGAATAATTGCCGAAGGCAGAATCTCAAAATATATGGTTTTCCATTATTCATTTTCTACATTCATTTAGGTATTCATATATTGTCTGCATAGCCAAATACACATAAAGATGATAAATTGAGAGTGATGGAAATTTAGTCTAGAGTAGTGTGAACTAGTCAACAATACTATCAGACGTGTCCTGGAAATGAGACATTTCATCTACTATACCATATTGGAAAGAACATGGGATGATGTTACAGACACTGGAGACTTTATCCAATACTGCTATTGCTTGAATTCATACAAGACATCCAAATTTGTAAAACTGAGTTCTTATCTGTATAATAAGATAATAAAGTAGATGGCAGTTGAAGGAAAAGGGGCTTAGCTCAAATATCTAAAAACTGTCTGATTCATGTTGGTCAAATAGAGTCAATCAAATAGGCTATAAACAGAGGATTACTTTTTTAAATAAGAACATGATAAGGTAAATGTATTGAATGAGTTTCACTCTTCTTGACAAGTCTAAGGTATTTTAGCTTACAAAAAAACACTTTGTTAGAGTCATCTTTTTGTAAATATATAATCATTAAACTATTAAGAAATGATTTTAGAAAAAAAAAAATGTTTCCCAGGAAGAGGATGCTGACTGAATTAGGTTTTAACGTAATTGGGGAAAAAAAAAAATCACTCAATGAAATTAGAAAAAGTACTTTTTGTAGAATATTCTGACACTTTTTAATTTGGTATCTATTTTCCAATTAAACACACACATGTGCACACACGTATACATTACAAATAAAATGAATAGACCATAATACATGCCTTATGCCAGTTGGAATGATGGATGGGCTCCTAGAAGAAATAACTAATGTCCAAAAAAGGTTTTTAATAATAGAGTGAGTCCTTGGTTTTTTGTAGCCAATTGAAGGGAAAGTGCTTAATGAACCCCTCTTACAAATGAGTAATTTCCACTATCTGTCAGTATTCTTTTGTTTTCTTCTGTTTATATTATTCTATTCAATTTGGTTTCATAGTTTTATAATTAAAGTCCTTGAATATGAGTAGAGGAGAAAAAAAAATCCTAAAAGGGAATAATTTTGTATGGAAAATAATTGCCTTTCAGACAATTTAGGAAATTATCACTCTTTCCAGTAGGCAAGGAAAGTATTTTGATTGAGTGATGACAGATCTGTCTGAATGTAATGAAAGGTATTTATCTCTTGTTAAATACAGCTTTTCAGAATTTTAAACATAGATTTTTTTATGCCCTTAGGTCAACAAGGTGTTTTTAGGTTGGCTGTGTGATATGCCGTAAGCTCATTACCAGGTAAAAGTAGAGCAAGGAAGAGCTGATGAAGCAGCATTAGTTTGGAGAAGACCTGGTTAGAGGGCTTACCGTGAAGTTGTGTTGCCACTAGGTCAAAAGCACTATGAAGAGAAACATAGTTCTTTTGGTCTCTGGGAGATATACAATGAGGATTTAGCTTAAGAAAAAGAAGGGCAGAGCATTTTTAAGACAGAATTAATACTGAAATTATTAGGTATAATAGAGCCCTATCCTGCACTAAAGTGGAAAAGGCAAATGCATCTCCATAGAATATGCTGGTCATTAAAATATTTTCTCTAATCTATAAACCTACCCTTCTATACTCTGTAATTCAATGCTAAGATTTTGCGAACCACTTTCTCCATTCAGTTAGGTCATATTCTCCCAATAGTAATGCTAGAGGAAGACCAAATCTGATTGTACTAAAACTGAATTAAAAGAATAAATGCAAAGTTATCAATAGGCACACTGGATGATTTGGCTTTCTGCAGATGGTACCACAAAAGTAATTCTTGCATTTTTTTTTAGGCAATGCTGTATAAATGAAGGAGATGTGTATTGTTCTATATGTTCACTATAAATTTAATAACTTGCTAACCTATTTCCTCTTCCTACTTTCCATCATACTTCCAGTCTTGGGTCCAGTGAATCTCTCAGTCTCAGATGGAAATATGTTAGGCTTCTTTTGAAGCTTCCAACACTTGAATTCTTCCATCAATCAATATTCCATTCTCTCTCTATAGTCCAGAGTTTTTTTTTTTTCTATTGTCACATGTATTGTTGAATTCATTTCTTTTTACCACTACAGGTTTATTTCTTTTAAGAATTCTAAGGTTTTGTTTAATTTAAATCTGAATATGAACAAGAGGCAAAAAATAGACACACACACACATACGCACCTATTTATACACACTCATACGTATGTATTCCATATGGAAACCTAATAATACCAATAATAACAATAGACCAATGAAACAACAGTTGGTTCTTTGAAAAGTTGAAGGAAATTGATAGACCACTAGCTAAATTAACAGGATATAGGAGAGAAAGGACTCAAATAAACACAAACATAAATAAAAAAGGAGACAACTGATATAGCAGAAACACAAAATATCATCCATGACCACAATAAAACTTTTATGCACAAAATTAGAAAACCTGGAAGAAATGGATGTATTTGTGTGAGCAAAAAGCCTCCACACATAAGTAAGGATGAAAGAGAAATCCTGAAGAGACCAATAATGAGTAGCAAGATTAAAACAGAAATACAAAATCTCTCCCCAAAAATAAATGTCCCAAACCAGAAGGATCCTAACAAATTCTACCAGATCTCTAAAAAAGAACTGATTCCCATTCTAATGAAACATTAGATGGAGGGGACCTTCCCTCACTCATTCTAAGAAGCAAGTATCACCAAATGTCAAAGGCAGGAAAGACAACCAAAAAGAAAAACTACAGACCAATATCTCTTATAAACGCAGATGCAAAAATCCTTAACAATATAATAATAAACCAAATTTAACAGCATATCAAAATGATAATTGAGACAAGATCAATTTGATTTCATCCCAGAGATGCAAAGACATTTCAATAAATAAAAATCAATAAGTATGATCCACCACATAAACATAAATAAAAGCAAAGATCATATGATTATCTCAATAGATGCATAAAAAAGTTTCATAAAATTCAGCACCCCTTCATGATATATACCCTTCAACAAGCTTGTATGGAACATACTTCAGAGTAAAAAAATCCATATATGATAAACATCCAACACTATAATGAATGAGGAGAAGATTAAAATATTTCCCCTAAGAACTGGAATAAGACAGAGCTCTCGCTGTCATCACTTCTATTCAGTAATGGAAGTCCTGGCCAGAACAATCAGGAAAGAGAATCTGATTTAGGAAAGAGGAGGTTAAACCATCCCTGTTTGCCAGTGATATGATCTTATATCTAGAAAACTATCAATACTTCACCAGAAGTCTCCTAGAATTGATAAATTCAATAAAGACTCAAGTCACAAAATTAATGTACATAAATCTAGTATCATTTCTGGTATACACCATTTCTATATGCTAGTATATCATTTCTATATACTACTAAAATTGAAGCTCACAGTCAAATCAAGAATGCAATACGCTTTATAATAACCTCAGAGAAAATAAAATACTTAAGCAAGAACACAAATGATCTATACAAGGGGAGCTACAAAATACAGATGAAAGAAATCAGTGATGACACAAACAAATGACATTCCATAGTCACAGATTGGAAGAATCAACATTGATAAAATGATAATACTGCCCCAAATATTTACAAATTCAATACAATTATTATCAAAAATACGAATGTCCTTTTTAGAAATATAGAAAAAATAATCCTAAACTTCATATAAATAACAACCCATAAAAGCCCAAATTACTAAAGCAATCTTAAGGAAAAAGAATAAACCTGGAGGCACTGCATTACCTGACTTCAAACTTCAAATTAAAATACAAGTTTGTAGTAACCAAAACTGCATGGCACTACTACAAAGGTAGAAACATAGTGATGGGGTTTTGTCATGAGGAGTGAAGAAGCTTGGCAGAGTCTGTGCCAGGGGACTGAGAAGCTCAGAAAAGAGTCTTCTTGAGCAAACATTGGGTCTATATTTATTATCATAAAACAGGGAGAATAGATACAAGCTGCTTATCAGACATCAGCACTGAAGGGGGAGGACATGATCAATGGAAGGGGAGAAGGGAGAAGATCAAATGGAATGTCTCCACCTTGTTTTTGCAAAACCTCAGACCTTGAGCACCATCTTTGCCTCCAGTATCGAGAGACCATTAGAATCCAGAGAAATCTTTATCACCACACCTCATAAATACATTCTCACTTGGAGGTCAATTTTCAGCCTTCCTACATGTACACAACTCACATGCCATTCTCATGACTCTTTAGGTCTCTTGAGCAGAAAGGGGGCTTATGCTTAAGGTCAGGGAACAATTTTCCCTTCTCATAGAAAAATGGCACAGAATAGAGAACCCATAAATAAAACTATATGGTTATGACCAACTGCTTTTCAAGAAAGCATACAAAAGCATATACTGAGAAAGATTACCCTATTCAATAAATGGTGCTGGGAAAATAGGATAGACCTATTCAGAAGAATAAAACTGAATCCCTAACTCCCAACATATTGCTTCAATTATTTGAAGATGGTTTAAAAACTTAAATGTGAGACTTGAAACCATAAAAATTCTAGAAGAAACTCCTATACATTGGCTTAGGAAAAAAATTATGACTAAGACTCTAAAGGCAAATATAGCAACAAAGATATAAATAGATGGGACTTACTTAAAGAAAAACATTTCTACATAACACTAAAAGTCATCAACAAAGCAAATAGACAATATACAGAATAAGATATAATATTCATGAACTATACATCTGACAAAGGTCTAATATACAGAATTTATAAGTAACTCAAACAAATCAGCAAGCAAAGAAAAATTCACCCTATTTAAAAGCATGCAAAAGGCCAGAAGAGAGTTTTTTCCAAGGAAGATAAACAAATGATCAAGAGACATATGAATGAATGAATAACTAGTAGTTATTAGGGAAATGAGAATAAATATACAATGAGACACCACCTTACCCCTGTGAGAATCAAAACCAACAGATATTGGCATGAATGTGGTGATAAAGAAATACTTGTACACTGATGGTAGGAATATAAATTAGTATAACCTCTATGGAAAATGGTATAGTGATTCATCAAAGAACAAAAAGAAGACCTACTCTTCAGTCCAACAACTCCACTACTGGGTATCTATCCAAAGGAAAGTAGATTATATCGAAATGATAAATGAACTCCAATGTTAATCATAGTGTAATTTCCAAACACCAAACTTACGGATTCAACCTAGGTGTTCAACAATTGATGAGTGGATTAAAAAAAAAATGTATACCACAGAGTTCTATTCATCCATGAAAAAGAAGGAAATAATGTAATTTGCAGCAACACCAATGGTTCTGGTGACTGTTACCCTAAGTGAAGTATCTTAGGAATTGAAAAACAAGCTCAGCACCTTCTCACTAATAAGTGGGAGCCAAACGATGGCTACACATGGTCATGAAGTGGTGTAAACAACATTGGAAACTAAGAACTGGGGAGGGAGTATAGTGAGTGATCAAATGTTTCCTATAAAGTATAGTGTACACTATTCTGTTGACAGGTACACTAAAAGCCATGACTTCAGTATCATATAATTCATCCATGTAACAAAAACTCTTGTAATCCCTAATATTTTTAAATAAAATTGCAAAAAAAATCCTTACAAATTATAATTGCCATTAACTTTTCTCTCCCACGTGTATTCATTTCAGAAAGTCTGAGAATGTATTATTTTATTCTTTAATATTGTCCCATTGTTTTAAAAAACTGTTTCTAGTTAGTCAGAAACTACAGATAAGTTTTATACTTTGTGCAGAAATAAGTAAAGACAATGCACAAAATAACTGTAACTGCAGATGTGTCTTCATATTTGAGATTTACTTCTTACTATCTAATTGACCTTAGCAAGTCACTTAACCCCACTAAGCCTCCGATTCTCTCATCTGTAAAATGAAGATAATGATACTTATCTCATATTCTTATTGTAAAAATTCAAATTGATAATAGGTGTACTGCATCACATAAATTACTAGGAAACCAGGGAAATTTTCAAAGAGTATATTAATTAAAGTCAGAGAGTCAGGCTATTTTTGTAGTATCTTGTGAATAAAAAGTTGCAAATGTGATCCTAACTATACATATTCATTTTTTTAATTTAAGAAAATAAAGGCCTAGAAAAGTTAATGTACTCTTTTTCATACACAACAGGCATTTGCGAATGAAAGAAACAGCAAATAACTGAGACGTCTATAATGGTTTCACATTTATTGATCCCATTATGGAAAATTCTTTAGTTCAAGAATAAGGGACAATCCAGCCACATAAATATTTCTTATGAGTAACGTTGGCAGAATTTGACTTTCCCCCTAAAGATGCCCATGCCTTAATATCTGTAACCTTTGAATATGTTATATTATGTAGCAAAGGAGTCTTTGCAGATGACATAAAGGTTATGGACCTTAAAATGGAGACTATCCTGCATTTTCCAGGATTATCTAATCACACGAGTCTTTAAAAGCAGAGACCTTTCCATTGGCTGATGTTAGAGAAAAACGAAGATAGATTTGAAATGTAAGAAGGATTTGACTTGCCACTGCTGGGTTGAAGATGAAGGTGGCCAAGTACTTCAGTCCCACAACCACAAGTAACTGAATTCTGACAACCTGAATAATCTTCGATATGGATTTTCCCCCCAGAGCCTCCATAAATGAAAGCAGCTTTTCCAGCACCTTGATGTTGCCATTAAGACACTGAAAAAAATTCCAGGTAGGCTCACCTGGACTTCTGATCTACACAACCATCGCTAACAAGTGAATGCTATTTTAAACTGCTCAATTTCTGATAAATTGTTATGCATACATAGAAAACGAATACAATAAAAACATAGGTGGAATGGGTAAAGTAGGCTTTTACTGTCATTTCATTAACTGTGGGAAACTGCTGAAGACTTCGAAGAGGAATGAAGTCAAAACTAGTGAAAGAAAACTTGGCTGAGAAGGAGTCAGGTAATTACACTATTTTCCAGAAAATATTTTGGGTCATTACATGAGCATGGAGAGGTGTGAGATTTAAAGATTGGGGAATGAATCATAAGAGAAAGATTAGAAAGTTGGAAGTGTTCTAAATTGATCTCACTAGTGATGAGGTGGTTGATCAGGGTAGAAAATTTAGAGAAACACACTTATTGCTAAGAGCCTGGTCTCTGTGGAAAACTGTAGGTAGATAGATATCGACTCACCTAGAGCCCCAAGTGCCTTACCCTAAAATAAGTATATTCAATGTGGATTAAATGAAATAATAGATATGCTCTTTTTAAGGAATATGGTCCAATTAGATGAGAAGCTACATGCAAATCTTATGTTGGCATTTAGACACTAAATTAAGATAGTATATCATCATCTTTATTTTGACAACTTCTGCAGCTAGAGTTAAAGCATGGCTAGAACTGGCTCTTTGGACATGAGATCACAGCAGTTTTCTCCACATATGATTTCCTGCCCCCAGAAGAAGATGGATTAATTGTCCTTTCCTCAAAATATATAATTTTTCTTAAACTAATCCTATTACAAGAGTTGTCTCATACTCTGAAAGCTACTTTTCTTACTGAAAATCTAGGGGTACTAAGAAAAATGATGGCAAATTGTTTTACAGATAGGAATAACTCAAAAATATTAAGCCATTTAACTCACTTCTTTGAAGTTCTCCTTTTCTCCCTTCCAAAGGCAGATTTGCATCATGTCTCATAGCATTAATTAAAATATCTTTGCCAAATGTCCTTTGCTAATGAGATATTTTCCAAGTTCAAATGATGAGGTTGTTATCAATAGAAAACCTTGACTTAGAATTACAACCAATGAGCCGGATGAGAGGAAGCAGATTCACCAAGACATAAAGCTCTGATCCCTGGGAATATTAAACATGCTGCCTTTCAAAAAGAAAAACATCTGCAGTGTAGACCCTGAAATATTTCTCAGTGATTGTTAAACTACTTTAAACAATTAAATGATACTCAAGATATTCGTTATGGATTTCATTTTTTTAAATATAAATGCAGGACAGGAAATGGCACTGAGTACACTGCCTATTTTAAGATAAAGAGATAATTTAGGGATGAGTGACACATTAACCCCTTGGCTATTCGCTGTTTAAAAAATGCCAGGAGGGTGCTCAGAGATTGATAAATATAAAATTTCTTAAGTAGTTTTAAAAGAGTTCCTAGGAATATAATATTTTTCAACATAGAAATTCAATTTTTGTCCTATTTGATTATCTATTTTTGATGTATTATTTATTCCTAACCTAACTTATTAAAAAATAATTGAAGATATTTTATAAACATATATATGTATGTGTGTGTGTGTGTGTGTGTATATATATATATATCTTTTAGCACTATAAAAAAACCTAGGAAAATGTGGAAAAAATTAAATAAAGGAGAAAATGTAGAAAATAAGGCAAAATCAGCTGATAGATTAACAGCCACCTCAAAGTTCATGCACATGTTCAAGTACCACACATTTGAATCTAAACTTTGTTCAGGTAAAACATAGATATTTCCCTGTTTTGAGACTATGTTCTTCTGGGGTCATCATGAATATCATGAGTACCATCCTTAGAAATATACGCATATTAAATCTAATTGTACCTTGCAGAACACTGGTGCTTTTCCTGAATGTGGGCAAATGTCATGGTATAAATACACATTTTGATTAACACTATTTTTAATGGCCTTATATGATATGTAGGGATATATTGTAGAAGAATTAGAAGAATGGATTGGTGTGCTTCCATCAGTCTCATTCTCCATAAAAGTTCTTTCTCTTGGATGAGTTTTTTAAAGATTTTGCACAGTGAGGACTTCAATATTATGCTCCCCAAAAGATTTCTAAAATATAACTATTCTGTGCCATCTTTAAATCATATGAGCCAGGGAAATAATCAAACTACTTTTAGAAGACAACAGAATCTGTGTAATAATTGCTTTATTAAATTCACTGTTTTCTCCCTAGTCATTTGTAGGGAGCTGCTTTATACATCAATTCATTTACTGAAAAATATTTCTCGAGGTCCTAGTAGCTCTAGGACAAATTTTCTGAAGGTCACACTGTTTGTAAAATAAACCTAGTTGAAGACCTCAAAATTTTCGGGTCTTTCAAAGGACTGTAAACAGAATATATTGTGCAAGGAGAAATTGATGATTGTTAAAAGAAAAAATGGATAAGTTACTTTGTAACTTCAAAGGAAAGTAAAAAAGAATAAGGATAATATATACAAGAAGACAGACAAAAGATAAAAACAGAGGAATAAAAACCAACAGATTGTGTTGTTTTTGATTATAGGGCAATGGAAACCTCTGAGGAATAGTCAGAGCCATCTCTGTCATACAGCTGCAGAGGTAACAGAGGATGACATGTGAGAAATGTAAAATGTGAGGAATTGCCATTGAATATGATGATAAGAGACTCCCTAGATGTTTAGCAATGGAATAACTACAAGAGAGAAACATTTTCCATTTCGAAATGATGATATTCTGTTACTTTCAAAACAATTATTTTTCATCAAAGACACTTAGAAAAAAATCAGTATATTGGGAGTATATTTGAAATTTGTGGAGTGAACCTCATCTGCTATAATAGGGTCAAAAATTATCATGGATCAATTTAAAATTTTCAGCAATGCTACCAAACATTACATAAACATTGTCCTTCCCTACTGACTTTTAATGCCCTTATAACTTAAGAGTTTCCAAAGGACATTTTCAGCACACTGAGATTCTGGAGATGGGACTCAAGTATGTCAAAAAACGAGAATATCCCCTCAGGCCTCAGAACAGCCATAGTGAGGTTGGTCCCAGAAGAAAGTAAACATGATGTGTACTATCCATTTATTGTAACACTCTGCAACACTGGATGCAGGGACATGGATAACGCATATCATTTCACCTCATTTCAGCAGCAGGCAGCATAGTCCTATGACCCACACAGATATTGGTCCCTTGGAACCGCCTAGATGAGAGCATGGTTCCATGTCCAAGGTGGGAAAATAAGTTGACTTAAGATTTCCAGAATTCCTTTGAACAACCTTCAGAGTAAAATTTCATTTCCTGAATTATAGACAAGGAATGTTAAATATTTAGTGTTCTGAGGTGTTCTGTTGTTGTGATTTAAGAACACGCTCTGTCTCTTTCTGTGTGTGTGGTATATGCCCTTTCTCTGTGTATCCATCTACTCTAGGAATGTGTATTATATATGTATATGCATTCTATAAAAAGATCTATTCTATACTCATTATATATGTATACAATCACATAGTATTGTTATTGAATATATAAATTAGAATCTATGAAGATTATTCTAGTCTATTAACTAAAATATTAAATACAGAGAGTATTTAAAGAAAAAACAGAAATATTAACAGAAAAGTACATCAGAAATATACATTAAAAATTTATGAGTTCTACTTTTATTTTACTTTATTTTTTTCAGATTAATATGAAGGTATAGCCTTTGCCCACATGCACCAGGGCTAGCAGGTTTGAGCCCAGCATGGACCAGCTAACCAACAATGACAACTGCAACAAAAAAATAGCTGGGTGTTGTAGCCGGCACCTGTAGTACCAACTAGAGAGGCAGAGGCAGGATAATCACTTGAACCCAAGAGTTTGAGGTTGCTGTGAGTTGTGACGCCATGGCACTCTACTGAGGGCAACATAATGAGACTCAGTCTCCAAAAAAAAAAGAAGGTACAAATGATTAGGTTACATTGTTTGCATTTGTTAGGTAAAGTTCAAGTTGTAGTTCTACCCTTCCACCAGGGAATGTGCTGTATACACTTACTTTGTGCCCATTAGATGATAGCTTACAAATCCCCTTTCTTACTCTATTCCCCCCCTCCTCTCTCCCTCATCACTTGAATTTCATTGTGCTTCTCTCTCATGTGGGAGTATAGTTGTTTATCTATTAGTTTCATATTAGTATTGCATACCCTAGATACTTGCTTTGCCATTCTTCTGTTGCTTTACTAAGAAGAATGTTATTCAACTTCTTCAGGTTAATACAAAAGATTAAAGTCTCCATTGTTTTATGGCTGAATAGTATTCCATGGTATTCATATACCACAATTTATTAATCATTCATATGCTGATGGTCATTTGAGTTAATTCTACCTCTTGGCAATTGTGCACTGAGCTGCCACGAATATTATAATGACAATGACCTTATGGCAAAATGATGTTTTTCCTTCTGTGTAGATATCTAATAATGGAATCAGAGGATCAAATGGAAGGTTTACTTTTAGCTCTTTGAGGATTCTCATACTTCTTTCCATAGAGCCTATATTAGTTTGCAATCCCATCAGCACTGTAAAAATGCTCCTTTCTTTGTATATCCACACGAGCCATCTGCAGCTTTGGGACTTTGAGATGTGGGCTATTCTCACTGGAGTTAGGTGGTATCTCATAGTGGTTTTGCTTGGCATTTCTGTGATGAGTAGAGATGATGAACACTTTTTCATGTGTCTGTTGGCCATTCATCTGTCTTCTTCAGAGAAAGTTTTGTTCAAGTGTCTTGTCCACTTATAAATGGGATTGTTTGCTCTTGTTAATTAGTTGGCGTTTTCTGTAGGTTCTAGTTATCAGTCCTTTGTCAGATTCACAGCCTGCAAATAGCTTCTCCCATTCTGAAGGCTGTCTGTATGCTTTAGTTGTTGTACCTTTAGCTGTGCAAAAGCTTTTCAGTTTGATCACCTCACATTCATTTATTTTTAGTGTTGCTACAATTGCCAAGGCAGTCTTCATGAAATCTTTGTTAAGAGTTGAACTAATATTGTTAAGAGTTTTTGCTATATTTTCTTCTAGAATCTTTCTCTTTTCTTATCTTAAATTTCAATCTTTTATCCAGAGACAATCCATTTTTTTTTAGTGGTGGGATGTGTGGGTCTAGTTTCAGTCTTCTACATGCAGCTAATCTGTTCTCCCAGCACCATTGATTAAATGGGGATTCTTTTCCCCAGTGTATGCTTTTGTTTTGTTTATCCAAGATAAGGTGATGATATGTGTCTGAGTTCATCACTAGATTTTATATTCTGTTCCATAGTTATATCTGTATTTTTGTGCCAGTACTTGATGCTTTGATCACTGTAGACTTACAGCATGATCTGATATCTTGTCATGTGATGCCTCGAGATTTGTCTTTGTTTCTTAGAATTGAATTGACTATTCAGGGGGTTTTCCTGTTTCTATATGAAACAAAGTAGATTTTTTCGAGATCTTCAAAGTATGATATGGGTATTTGTTGGGGATTACATGAAATCTGTAAATTGCTTTGGGTAGTATGGACATTTTTACAATATTGATACAGTAAAAAAAATTATGACTTCTACTTTTAAATGAGTCAGTTGCAGGATACTTATAATGGTCACATTCCAGGAAATTTACTTTTTTAATATCTCAAAATTATCTGATATATATATGTAATAATAAGATGATGGTACTTCAAATACTATGATTTCTGTGAAATTTCCATCAATCACAATGATTTGCAACTGAGTACATGTCAATGAAAAATATTTTCTGAAGAGAAAATGAGAACTTTAAAAAAGTAAACCTATTATATTATACATTAATTTTAACATTAATAAACAATTTTTTAAAAGCAGTTTTAGGTTTACAGAAAAAATTGAATAGAATGATAGAGAGTTCCCATAAACCTCCCCTTCCCTGAACCTGCACATAGTTTCTCCCATTAAAAAACAATTTTCATTTTTTTTTCTCTAGTATGGTACAATTGTTACATTAATGAAACAGTATTGACACCTTATTAACTGAAGTCTCTATTTTAACTGTAGTTCCCCTCTTTGTGTCATACACTTGTATGAGTTTTTCCATATACACATGCATAATGTCATGCACCCTTACACCATGACAGTATTATACAGATTATAAAAATCCCAGAATGCTGGTCCTATTCTCACTCTCTCACCCAAAATCCTAGCGATACCTGATCTTTTTCCTTTCTTTAGAGTTTCTTCTATCTGGAATGTGACATAGTCGGAATCATACAATATGTAGCCTTCCGAGACTGGATTATTTTGCTTAACAATCTGTTCTTAAGGTTTTTCCATGTTTTCTCTTGGTTTGACAACTCTTTTCTTCTTATTCCTGAATTTCATATTGTATGGATGCACTATAGTATACTTATCTATTTATCTACTGGAGGAAATAGGTTGCTTTTAATATTGGGCTACTATAAAGCTACAATAACTACTAATGTGAAGGGCTTTGTGTGAACTTATATTTCCAACTCATTTGAATAAATATCAAGAAATGTGATTGCTGGGTTATGTGCTGACACTGAAAACTTGTTTTTCAAGCCAGATGTACCGTTTTACATTTTCACTAGCACTGAAAGAGAGTTCCTGTTTCTCTAAAATCTTATCAGCACTTGGTGTTAGAGTTCTAAGTTTTATCATTCTAATAGGTGTGATATCTCATTGTCTGTTAAATTATAATGCACTGATATATAATGTTCATTTCACATGTATATTTCCCACATCTTTTTTTTTTTTCTGGTGAGATGTCTGAAACTGATTCTAAAATGTCTGTGAAAATGCAAAATTTGTTCAGATAATTTGTCCATTTAATCATTGGGATGCTTGTTTTCCTATTGTTGAGTTCTAAGAGTTCTTTGTACATTTTAAATGTAAATCTTTTATCAAATTTGTGTTTTGAAAATGTTTTCTGTTTGTTTTTTCATTCCCTTAACAGTTCATTTGCAGAGCAAATTATCTTATTTTAATAAAGTCCAACTTATCACTTTTTTTATACATCATGAATTTGGTGTTATATCTAAAACATTGCACCAGATCTCTCACCTAGGAGATAGCTTTGGCAATGGGCATTTATATATTATCTTCTGGAAGTTTTATAGTTTTGAGTTTGATTTCTATGATACAGTATTAATTAATTTTTGTGAAATTTGTCAGGTCCAGGTCTAGATGTTTTCTTTTCTTTTATCTTTCCTTTTCCTTCCTTCCTTCATATGAGTACCCTATTTTTCCAGGATCATTTGTTAAAAAGAGTTTCCTTTTTTCATTACGTTGCTTTGCTTCATTGTCAGAGGTTAATTGACTGTATTTGTGTGGGTGTATTTATGGGCTCTCCATTATGCCCCATTTATCTACTTGTCTAATTTATCTTTGCCAATACTATACTATTTTGATTACTGTAGCATTATAGTAAGTCTTGAATTTGGATATTGTCTGTTTTCTAATTTTGTTCTTCTTCTTCAATGTTGTGTCCATGTTTTTGGCAAATTTTGCATTTTCATAGACATTTTAGAATCAGTTTCAGGACATTCAAAAAAATAACTTGTTGGAATTTTTATTAGGATTGTATTGAATCTGTAGGTCAAGTCAGGAAGAACTGACTTTTTACAACATTGCATCATTACAATTTAGAATCTAGATTTATTATTTAAAGGTAGGGCAACTAAAACATTGAGGTTATTTTCAGAAACTGAAGAACAGATCTTCCTGGCTTTTGTAGACTTTAGTAAAGAAAATAAATAAATAAAAAGTATATATATGTATATATATATGTGTGTGTGTGTGTGTGTGTATACACATATCGTGTGTGTATATATACACACACACACACACACAATCTATTTTGTGTCTGAAAATTAATTACATTTATAACCCCCAAGAGTGTTGCCTATATCTGTGGATAGTTCAGTGCACTCTCAGGATGGACATAGTCATTGGTATGAGTTGTTCTTCAAGAATACAGAGAGGTTGGTCAGTAGCAGATTTTATAATAAGAAAGGCAATAAATCACATGGTTTTTGGAGGCCAGAAAAGTGGAAGAACAGGTTGTGGAAGCTCACAGACCTTACTTTGTATTCTCTATAAAATTCTAGTCCCTTACTCACAATAATCATAAATATGCCATAGCAAGCAATTTAACTTCCAAAAGGTGATTACAGCATTGCCATCCTGGCATTTTTTGAAAAGACTTTAACAGGTTGTCAACTTATTCAACTTTTATGCTCTGACAAAGGAAATCAAACTCCAGGGTGCTGTATATTAAATATTCTGTAACTATTCTAAATTAGCAGCTGTTGCTTTCACCACATTTCAATTCACAAAACAGAATCCTTGAATTAAAAACACTATGTCTTTCACATAAAAATAAGGTTAATTTTACATTCATTCCTGATTTTATTAATCTTTTCAAAGAATGTACTTTTTGTTTTGCTGATATTCTGAATGGTTCTTACATCCTGAACTTCATTAAATTCAGATTTTATTTTGATTATTTCTTTTCATCTGGTAGGTTTGGGATAGGATTGCTCTTCCTTTTCTAGCTCCTTAAAATGGTTCATTAGGTTGTTTCTGTTGTTTAGATGTAGGCATTTAATACAATGAATTTTGATAGCTTGTGGCTTCATTATTATTTTGTTTGTAAACAAAATCAATAAACCCTTGGCCAGATGAACTAGAAATAGAAAAGTAATATCTCCAGTAAACTCAACAGAACTGAAAAGGGGGAATTAGTAACAGATACCACTAAGATACAGAAGATCATCACTAATTGCTACAAAAAAAATCCATGCCCAGAAAATTGAAAACATGGAGGAAATGGACCAATACCTGGAATCACCCTAACTGCCTAACCTCAACCAGAGAGAATTGGAAATTTTGAAAAGATCAATATTAAACACCAAAACTGAAACAGCAATATAAAATTTTCTAAAAAGGAAAAGTTTTAGACCAGAAGATTTCACACAAAATTTCTATGAAAACCTGAAAGAGGCACTCCTACCTCTATCACAGAACCTATTCAAAACAGAGAAGGAAGGAATCCTCCCCAATACATTCTATAAAACAAATATCACCCTGATATCAAAAGAAAGGACACAACAAAAAGGAAAACTACAGACCAATGTCATTAGTGAATATTGACACAAATATATTCAAAAAGATCCTAGCAAACAGAATAAACTTACATGTTAAAAATACTATACATCATGATCAGGTGGGGTTTATCCCCAGGATGCAAGGTTGGTTCAACATATGTAAATCCTTCCATGTAATTCACCATACAAATAGAAGCAAAAACAAAGACCATGTGATCCTGTCAATAGATGTAGAATGAACATTCAACTAAATTCAGCTTCATTTTGTGATAAGAACACTTAAGAAAATAGGCATAGATGGGACATTTCTTAAACAGATAGAACCATCTACAACAAACCTTTAGCCAATATCATACAAAATGAAGTAAAACTGAAAGCATTTTCACTTAGAACTGGAGCCAGAAAAGGATGTTCACTATCGCCACTGCTATTCAACATAGTGCTGGATGTCTAGCCAATGCAATCAGACAAGAGAAGAGTTATACAATGACTCTTTGCTGAAGATAAATGATCTTATACTTAGAAAACCCCAGGAACTCAACCACAAGGCTCCTGAAAGTCATCAAGGAATTCAGTAACATATGAGGTTGCGAAATTAGTGTCCACAAATCAGTAATCTTCATATACTCCAATGATAGTCAAGCTGAAAATCGAATCAAAGACGTGATAACCTCATAGTAGCTTCAAAGAAAGTAAAATACCTTGGAATATACTAACAAAGAATGTGAAGGATATTTACAGAGAGAATTATGAATCCTTGAGGAACAAAATAGCAGAAGATGGTAACAAATGGAAGAACATATCATGCTCATGGATGGCAAGAATCAGCATTGTTAAAATGTACCTACTTACCAAAGCAATTTACAAATGTCATGCAATCCCCACCAAATACCCATATTATACTTTGAAGATCTCAAAAATATCTACTTTGTTTCATATAGAATCAGGAAAAACCCCTGAATAGTCAATGCAATTCTAAAAAGCAAAGACAAATCTGGAGGCATCACATGACAAGATATCAGATCATGGTACAAGTCTACAGTGATCAAAACATCAAGCACTGGCACAAAAATAGAGATATAACTATGGAACACAATAGAAAATCTAGTGATGAACTCAGACACATATCGTCACCTTATCTTGGATAAACAAAACAAAAGCATACACTGGGGAAAAGAATCCCCATTTAATCAGTGGTGCTGGGAGAACAGATTAGCTGTGTGTAGAAGACTGAAACTAGACCCATACATCTCACTGCTAAAAAGAATGGACTGTCCCTGGATAAAAGACTAAAATTTTAGATAAGAAAAGAGAAAGATTCTAGAAGAAAGTGTGGCAAAAACTCTTAACAATATTAGTTCAACTCTTAACAAAGATTTCATGAAGACTGCCTTGGCAATTGTAGCAACACTAAAAATAAATGAATGTGAGGTGATCAAACTGAAAAGTTTTTGCACAGCTAAAGGCATAACAACTAAAGCATACAGACAGCCTTCAGAATGGGAGAAGCTATTTGCAGGCTGTGAATCTGACAAAGGACTGATAACTAGAATCTATAGAAAACTCCAACTAATTAACAAGAGCAAACAATCCCATTTATAAGTGGACAAGACACTTGAACAAAACTTTCTCTGAAGAAGACAGATGAATGGCCAACAGACACATGAAAAATGTTCACTGTCTCTACTCATCACAGAAATGACAAGCAAAACCTCTCTGAGATACCACCTAACTCCAGTGAGAACAGCCCACATCTCAAAGTCCCAAAGCTGCAGATGCTGGTGTGGATATACAAAGAAAGGAACACATTTACAGCGCTTGTGGGATTGTAAACTAATATAGGCTCTATGGAAAGAAGTATGAGAATCCTCCAAGAACTGAAAGTAAACCTTCCATTTGATCCTCTGATTCCAGTATTAGATATCTACACAGAAGGAAAAAAAAATCATTTTACCATAAGGATATTGGCACTATAATGTTCATGGCAGCTCAGTGCACAATTGCCAAGAGGTAGAATGAACTCAATTGCCCATCAACATACGAATGATTAATAAATTGTGGTATATGTATACCATGAAATACAATTCAGCCATAAAATGATGGAGACTTTACATCTTTTGTATTAACCTGAATGAAGTTGAATAACAGTCCTCTTAGTAAAGCAACAGAAGAATGGCAAAGCAAGTATCCAATGTATGCAAAACTAATATGAAACCAATAGATAAATAACTAGACTCCCATAGAAAAACCCAATTAAAATCAAGTGTTGGTGGGGAAAGGCAGAGGAACGAGAGGGGAGGGGGAGAAGAGAGGAGAGTTGGTAAACTCTCATTTAATGAATACAAAATAAGCATATACAGCACATCCCTGCTGAAGAGCTCAATTACAACTTGAACTATACTGAACAAATGTACACAATGTAAAGGAATGACTTTTACCCTCATTTCAATGTGAAAAAAATTATAAAGTACAATTTACTATCTTAGGAAATAAGTAAATTAAACAAACAAACTTATTCCTACTCCCATCTTCCGGGACACCACCCTCTGTAACCCAGAAATAACTGAGCTTTATCCTGAAAAGAAATGAAAGAGTATGTGTCTGTAGGAGCAATATGTAGGTGCAACTGAGAATTGAGCCTGCCAAACTTAACCTGCCTTGCTTGTTTTCAGTCACTTATTGATTTTAAAACTTACATAGCTAAAAGTCACATAGCGAAAGGGGCGTTGAACCTTCTGATTTCTCTGCATGACCTTAGAACAGGAGTTGTCTTGGGCCACAAATTAAATACACAAATACTAACAAAAACTGATGAGTAAAATAAAAAGTCCATACACACTTTCATGATATCTGTCAACACTGATAAGGAAAAAGGACCTTGCATAATCCACATGCAGCCTGTTTTTGTGGATTGGACACCTTGTAATTCTCTGATCATGGGTCACTACAGTAACAAATGCTTAAAGTTATTTTACTTGGGGGAAACTTCCATCTGGTTTAAACCTACTGAGATTACCTGGTGCTTTAATCTTTGGCCCTCTGACATTTTGGCCAAAAACTCCATCCTCAGATCATGGCAATATCACCACTTTCTGAACAAGGGTTCCTTTGAAGAAAAATGTAGCTGCATTACACACCTATGCAGGAATTCCTGGTACCTCACTCTTCCTACCTGCCATTCATTCACACTCCCCTGTGCTTTGAATACATGTCACTTTCTTTCCCTTAAGTACTCATAAGCCCCATTTTTAGGGATGTGGATCTATTTTCCCACCTTCTCACCTGTCTGCCACCTGAATAAACCCTTTCTCTTTTGCAAAGCTGCCCGTTCAATGATTAGCTTACTAAGCAAGGATAGAGCAAACCTGGTTCTGTTGATTTACATAAAGTCCACCCTCCCTAAGGCAGTGGTCTTCTAACCCTTTTGTTGTCTAGCCATCAAAGAATTTTTCACTAACATTTGGTCTATTTTGGAGTTGAAATCTGAATGTACAATGACTAAAGCATAGACAGCCTTCTGTCTAGACCCACACATCTTAAAAAATGGACTGTCGCTGGATAAAAGATTAAATTTAAGATAAGACAAGAGAAAAATTCTAGAAGATAGTATGGCAAAAACTCTTAATATTTGTTAAACTCTTAACAAAGAGTTCTTTCAATCTGGTTTATTATAAGTGTAAAGAGTTTCAAGTCTCTAATTTTTGTTGATTTAAGAATATTAGCTTTAAAAATAAAATGACTGTGTTTTAAATGTTTTTGTTGAGTTCTAAGAGTCAATTTAAGGTAGCAAGAAAGCATTTAAGAAACATTTTCAGGAAAAAGGTAAGGATAGTAAATTTTATGACATGTGTAATATATGAGATTATCTTACCTTTATACTTGATTAATAGTTTGTTTTGTTGCTCTTTTTTGCTTCTATTTTCAAACAAATTTATACAAAGAACTTTACAAATATTTCTGCACTATATTTTCCTCGAATCTCATAGAAATGTAATTCTCAAGTGTTTCTAATCTTTTCTTTTTTTCTAAACTCTGTGGCTACTTTCAAGGTTTTCTTATGATCTTTTAAACAATGGAGGTAATTGTGTTTCATTATTTTTCTGTATCCATCCTTTCTGTGTTATCCTTTACAGATTCATAGTATGCAAATGGAACTTTGGAACTTTGGGATGTTTAATTTCTATGTTTCTATTATTTTTTTCTGTTATATTTTCCATTTATACTTCATTCAGATAATGTCAATGGAACTCAGTGTTCCAGTTTGTTAGTTCATTATCTAGTTTTTTAGTGCTATTAATTTCTCTTTTTTGACATTTACTTTAATAACTCCATTTTTATATCATAAAATGACTAGTAGTTTCTTTTTCAGGAATGCAATATTCCTTCATTGTATTACTGTACTGTGCATAGACAATAAGCTCACTTTTAAACAATTTGCTGCATTAATTGTTACTATTAGTATTAGTTCGTCTATGTATCTACATGCCTCCTTTTCATAGTGTTGGCTTTCTGAGTTTTATAATTACCAGCTGTTTATTCACGTTTGCGTTTTGAAGTTTCATCATCTAATTTTTATATTCTAGTTGTGATTACAGTGGTTTGTCCTTGGAGATTTTATGTGAGGTATGGAAGTTAGTGGGGGCAGGAGGCTTGGTAGGATTCTGCTCTGCCTCTCCAAATTGCAGGCAAACACTCCCTGCTTTACTCAGAGTGCACAGGCCCCTGGAGCCTCGAGGGAACTCAATTTAAAGAATGATGATGTTCAGCAAGCCCATCATTTCCGTAATGCTGCCCCATTATGGAAGTTCCCCTCTTTTATCTTTGAATCTACTCACATTCTGAGCTTGAAGATTGTCTGGAACCAACTATGCTTTTTGGGGCAGCTTTACTGTGCATGGTTTCAGATCAGATTTGTTTTGGTTCTATTTATCTGAAGATATAACCAACTATTTTTTTGTTCTTTTAGAAATTCCTTAGTGTGACAGGCCCACTACTTCACTCCTTTCTGTTGATGAACTTTATAATATAGATTACACTTTTTCTGAAGTATCTTTTACCGTGTTTCTCATGATTTTGTGTGGGAGGTAAGAAGACACATGTTCTCATTTGGTTTTCTGTATCCAATTTTTACTTTATTCTCTAAATAAACTCTCATGCCAAATTAAAATACAATTATTTTCTTATCTTGATAATACCCTGCAATTTCTCTAATGCAGTTTCAGAGGAATGATTAAAGCAAAATGGGTATTGCATCTCCTAAAACAGCTGTAAACCAAAGGGAACAGAGTTGCATATGTTAAGGATTTAACATTGATACATTTTATGCTGTTGAGAACTCTACCCGGAAGCATCATACTTCCTGGATGAGTTTCTTGGGACCAGCCATTTCAATTAAGTTGTTTATATTACCAAGCCATTCTTAGAAGCACAGACTTAGCTGCCCTGAATGATGGCTAATAGACAGGTTAAATGATAAAGATAAATCTTTCTGTCTAGCCAAAGTCCTTATGTGTATTTAATACATGTCTTTATGTGTATTTAACATGTCTTTAAACTTGACACACCACTACCTGCATTTCTTTGATACTTAACTCCACTATCATTTTCTAGAGAAGTTATTTCTGCTCCCTACAGACCTATACATTTGCACTTCCACTGTGCTCCCAAGCACTTTGTTGTCTCAGCTTCTAGGGTTCACATCACCTTGGATTCTATTTTTTTTCTTTTTTTTTTTAATCTTCCCTATCCTTTCACCTTCCACTGAATCTGAGTTCTTGGAGCACAAAAATGTCAGACACTCTATTCATCTTGCAAGATGACTTGCAATGACAAATAATGAGGATTATAGCCTTAATAATGAGGATTATAGGCTCAATAAATTTGTAAGATTGATATACATAATTATGAAGTCTGAAGAGCTTCAGATGAAGTCCACCCTTCAAAGCAATTTTGCAACTCTGTCTCTGGAATGGACATCAAATTTGGAGTCATATTACCCTTTATGTCCTGAATATCATCAAAATGTCCTTCTTTGAATAGTTCCTTTATCCTAGGATAAAGAAAAAACATCTTTGGGGACCAGATCAAGTGAGTAATAAGAGTGTTCCAATACAGTTATTTGATTACTGACTAAAACCTCCCTCATATATAGTGCCGTGTATGCTGCTACATTGTCATGATATAAAAGCCATGAGTTGTTGGCCAAGATTTTCATTTCAGATTTTCCTGTTTCTCTATCAATGTTTACTGGGGTACAATCCTTCACATAGTCAGCTGAATATTTTGTCAATTCTATTCTTTGCTGGCCACCCCGACCTCTCTTCATCAGTGAGGCTTTCTCTCTCCTCAGGAAAGCATTTAATTCATTGTCATTTTCTTCATGGCATTAACCCTACAATCTTTGACTAACATGTCCCTGATTTAATTTCCACTATTGCCAAGTTTAATAAAAAATTTAACATTCTTTTATTGTTCTAATTCAGGCTCTAACATTCTTGAGACGGCACACAAAAACATGCAAGAACCGTGATGAATGTTCAGCAAGATCCTGCCACAAATTGACACTAACACAACTGTGAGATACGGATTACCAAGGTAATGAAACCTTACCAAGTTGTTTGTACAGTGCTGCCAATGTAAGTGCATGGTGGCAAGATCATGAACTTGTCAGACTTCACACACACATACAAACAGACACTGATATTCACATATAAGATCAACTATATGGATAATACATGCAATTGTTACAGTAAATACTTCTCTCTTACTTAAGGTCCTTGATCATCTATACTCTTAAAATCTATTTGTTTCTAGGTATGATCTGTACAAATGCTCCTAAACTTATGATGAAGTTACATACCAATAAACCCATCGTAAGTTGAAAATATCTTAAGTCAAAGTATGTTTTCAACTTAAGAATATTTTCAATTTGCAGTGGCTTTACACAGGTGGGACTCCACTGCAAGTCAAAGAGTGTCCTGAATGTATAACACTTACCTCATCATAAAGCTGAAAGTCAAACCATTATGAGACCGTCTATATGTAATTACACAAATGTATCTCCTGGATCCTCACATAAAAGACACACAGAGTTATGTTACATAGAGTGGTTTGTCTCAATAATTGTATTAATTTATAGTAGAGAATGTATTGTTTCTCTACATAAACATAGATCACATCAATTTTCACATATTCATATTCATACACATACATATATACACGTATGTACACACATCATGTATTTACAAATATTTATATCAAGTAAGCCTATTGGTTATGTTTTACAAACAGTATGTGCTCACTTCATGTCCCTGTGTCACATTTTGGTAATTCTTACAATATTTCAAGATTTTTTCATTATTCATATAATTTTTTATAATGATCTGTAATCAGCGATCTTTGGGGCACCACAAATTACAGTTATATGAGAGAGTGACCTTAATAAGTGTTGTATGTATTGTGACTATTCCACTGATTAGTTATTTATTTGTCCATCTTTCTTCCTTTCCTGGGCTTCCCTTTACCCTGAGACAGCACTGTTGAAATCCCACAGTTAATAACCCTACAATGGCCTCTAAATGTTTAAGAGAAAAGACAAGTGGCACATCTGTCACTTTGAATCAAAAGCTACAAATAATTAAGCTTATTGAAGAAGACATTTTAAAAGCCAAGAAAGACTGAAAGCGAGGCCACTTGCACCAGAGTTAGCCAAATTCTGAATTGAATGAAGATCTATTATAGAAAAGTTTTAAAAGTTGATCTCTCTGAGGTAGACAGTAGAATTACAGTTATTCGAAGCTATTCAGGGTGTGGGATGGAGCATATGGAGGGAAGTTAATTCATAGGCACCAATATATGGTTATACAGTTCTGGAGTTTTGTAGCACAGTGGGGTGGCTATAGTTAGCAACCATATATTATATGTTTCTTTTCTTTTTTGTGACAAAGTCTTACTCTGTTGTCCCAAGCTACAGTGCCTTGGCCTCAACCTAGCTCAGATTGTAGCAATCTCAAACTCCTGGGTTCAAGTGATCCTCCTGCCTCAGCTTCCCAAGTAGCTGGGACAACAGACTCCCACCACAACACCTGAATACTTTTTCTTATGTTTAGTAGAGACAGCATTTTGCTTTTGCTCAGGCTGGTCTCAAACTCCTGAGCTCAAGGGATCTACTTGCCTCAGCCACCCAGAGCGAGTTACCATGCCCAGCCTTATATTGTATGTTTCAAAATAGCTAAAAGAGAAGCTTTGAAATATTTCCAACCTAAAGAGTCTCTTATGGCATCTCCCAAAATTCAAAAATTATATTGACACATGGGTTAGGAAGCAAATAAGAAATGAGACAAGAGTATTCTATTCTCTTGAGAGTCAAAAATAGGAAAATTTGCCTATACACATTGACATTTAACAATAAATACTTTAAACCAATAATTGTGGAATAATTTGTATTGCTCTTAAACAACTATACCTATAATGTTCTCTGAGTTTAACTAAATCATGCCTCAGAGAGGCTCAAGCCTCTTACTTCAAGAATGTCCAGGATATCAACTCATTTCTATATATTCATCCCAATACAACATTATATCAATCTGACATAACATCCTTCAAATATATTTTCATGCTTATATGCTAAATTTCTGAAAATATAAATAAATGTAATTTTGTAATTCCTTTAAAATCCATGATCGCTCTTTCTATGACAGACTTTGTACTTTTCCTTTTGGGGTATGCTAAAATCTTCCTCTACTTGGACTTAAAAACAATGATAGATGCCAGAGATCCACCATGAGGAGAAAAAGCATCTCCTTACAAATCATTTATCACAAGGTCTGCAAACGAGAAAGGCTGTTTTACTCAGGCATGGCGAGGCAGAGCTGGGGGGCTTTATCAATTCCAAATCTTCTCAGAATGGCTGAGAGTGAATTGACTTCAGCTTTTATCACCATGTTTTTAACATGCAGACAGCTAGTGTTAGATTCACTGTCTTGATATTAAATATAAATGGGTCTTTTATTTGCAGATAAATATTCAGCAATTTTCCCAAAGCTTCCTAAAGGTTTTTACACTTGTTATGATTATCTAGTCCAAAACAAAATGAACTTGAAAGTTAGATTACATTTTCATTAACAATGAGATGTCTGAGAACTACTAAGAAGTTGGATGGCAGCGAATTATTACAGCTATATCCTCATGTGAGGAGAGCTATAGAAATAACCACAGCTTGTAACATAAAACATAGAGAACCTGAATAGCAAAGCAATGTCTTAACAATGCCTCAATTTCTTATGCCTCTCTCTTATAGATCTTAGAGCAAAAGGTATGTACAAGGAAGGATTTTGAAAGCAAGTACTCACTGTGCTCTGGACACTAGGTATTTCTTTGTTCTTAGTTTTAGTTCTTACTTCTAGGACACTCTAATCTATTTGTCAATGCCGATGATCCCTTTAAGTCAAAATATTCTGACGCTACATGTTCTTACTGTTGATCCTGTTACCTCTGGTGGTAGAAGCCACTCGTGCCCTCTGCTACTATCAGCATCGTCTCGTGGAAACATCATAATTGACTTCAATGGCAGGTTTCTCCTGACATCATCTGCAGGCTACAGAAACACCACAGTGATTTCCAAGGGTGCTGATGTTCCCTACAGTAATGCATTTTGATATCTTTGTTATTGAAGAAGCCTCAGACTCCTCCTGTGGCACATAGTGGAGGGGTGTGTATGTAGGGATCACATGACAAGTCTTTTTCAGAATTCCTATTATCCTAAACTTTGGTATTCCTTCCTCTATATTTCGTCATAGAACTTGTAGCATCTTATCTTTAATGCAGAAAACTAATGAGTCCATGCTTTAGTCAACTGATTAAGCAAACTGTTAGAGCAGCTTCTAACTGCTTAACTGTTTTCATGTCTGTATATGAACTTATTTCTATTTCAATATATATTCATCTCAATAAAACATCATATCAATTTGACATAACATCCTTAGAATGTATTTTCATGCTTTATGCCAAATTTCAAAAGTATAAATTAGCATAATCTTATAATTCTTTTGATATCCGTATCTCTTTCTATGACAGCCTTTACACTTTTCCCTTTGGGTTGTGCTAAAACTTGTGTCTAATTAGACTATAAGGACAATGACATGTGCCAGAGGCCAACCATGAGGAGCACAGGCATCTCTATACAAAGTCCTGATCACATGAAAGATTATCATAGGATCTCCCAACAAGAAGGACTGTTTTACTTAGGGAGAGTTTGGCATTTATAGGCCAGATCATCTCAATAAATGACATATTTCTCAAAGATAGGGCTTGTAAACCTGAATTAAATGTATATATTTACATTTTAAACATTCAGCATTGAACACTTGGTCTGATTTTCAGGTGATGTCCACATGTAATAATAATAATTTTGAGGTTCCTCTGGAAGTGCTGTAGTTTTCTCACCAGGCCCTGGGCTTATTCTTGTCATTGTCTTTTTGTCAGCATTATGCTTAACCAGATAGGGCAGATTATCGCAAAATCCTTGCAGCCAACATATTATAATAGTTGAGATTAAGAAACCCTCAGTACCCCGAAGTGCTTTCTCAGGGTGCACTTTATCTCAAACAAACACAGGTGGTAATTTAATAGTTTCCTTTATAAAATCAACAACTTTCCTTGCTAAAAGCCAAATGCATAACACTCCTGCTTATTTTAACAGTGTTTTCAAGTTAAGGATGAATACCATTTTTAGTTCTCCATTGCATTCCCTACATTTCATTGTTTGTATTAAAACACGTCTCTCACCAGTTTCCTTGTCATCTGCAGTTGCTTAGAGTGCCCACCAGTGTCTTGGGTGATGGAGTTTTTGGATTGAAGATCTTTAAAACTGCTTTTTATCTGCTTTTTATTCTGGTGGAATATAGAAAATTCTTGATTGGGCTGGCTTATTTATATGGCTTGCCATTATTTTTGGTATGTCAACCCTGAGACAGGAGGTCATGATGTTCTTAGGTGCAACATGTTGATTACTTCCTCCTACTTTATTGTAAATTGAGAAAAGATTCATGATTCTGTGAGCATCTATTTAGTATGTCACAAAGCCCATGTTAGAGGTTTCCCATCCCCCTAAACCTGGCCCAGAGTAATGTACTCCCCACTTTAAGCTGTGACCTCACAAATGAGGAACTAGAAGATTTATGTGATTCTCCTGAGCAACCCTCCTTTTTATTGCCCTTGTATCATTTTTGCTTTTGCTTTTGTTTTTTTCTCCGTACCTGTAAGTTGCAACAAAGACCGATTCCTTCTTTTAACTTTCTTCTGCTATCGTTTGGAAAGGTCACTAAAGAATTAGACTATGAATAATAATGATGCTGATAAAATAAAATAATAACTAGCTGTGAATCATTACCATAAGGGAGACTCTGTTTTCACCATATTAATTCTTGCAACAACAATTTGGCATAGGAATATTATGGTGTCTATTTGAGAAACGGGGAATCTGAGGCATGGAAAAGTTAAGTATATATTTTTTCTTCCTATGGGTTTCACATCTAGTAAGTCACTATAAATAATGCCATCCACCTTTTTCCGGCATAAACACGCAGACATCCTCCATCCACCCCCAAACCCCCCTGCATACATATCATTTGGGATTAGGTAAAGAAAATAGTTCCCTGCAAGGGTTTGATGACTACCTTAAACAGGAAATGTACAGATTTATTAATAAAAGTAGTTAATAGGAGAATATACTCCAGCAAATATATACATTTTAGAAAGCAAGATAGCCTTCTAAAGATTAGTTTAAATGTACTTACGTTTAAAAGTTATGCTGATTAAAATGACTCCTCTATTTCAAACAACTCCTCTATTTCTCAAGAAAGGCATAGAGGAATCCTGGTTTACATAAAATTTATCTCTAGTCAGTTGACATTACAATCATTACTTGGAATTAATAAACAATATTTCAAAGATATTCCTCACTTACTCAAGTTATTGACATATATGCATATTTAGATGAATTTTACATTTAAAGGGATGTATGAATAAATATGTGTGCTAATAATGGTAACTTACCCTGAGATAAATATCAAATATTACCATAATCATTTTCTATGTTGAAAATTTATGTTTGCATATAACAGTTTTCTCACTGTAAATATAAGATAACTATCCTTCACTATAAATAAAATCATACTAAGTTGTATTTTACTACTGGGGGAGAATTAGTATATATCATGTCTTCTGGGGGAAAATTCTCATTTATAGATAACTAAATAACCTTTAATATTTTGACATTTCATCTAGCTAGTTATTATACCTTATGATCTAATTAGCATTTGGTATTTGATATCCCTGGTGACTAACAAGACCATCTAAATTAAAGCACTTTGAATCCTAATGTCTTGTTAGCGAATTCTATTAAAATGGAAAGAAACAGTGGCTTCCTTCATTCCTGACAATTTTCCTCTGAATTTGTTGGTTAATGTTTAATTCTCCAGTGAAAACTTAATGATCTTGGAATGTCACATATAACAAATTCCCAGGTTGCTCCTTACTGTGTCTCGTCTCTTTACTGAATTATCCAAGGACTTTAAGAATCTGAAAATTTTGGTATCTATTTTGGGGAAATGTGTTTAAAAATCTAAATGCAATGGCTAAACACCAATCTTTTTTTATATATTCTGAAAACTACCATTATATAGAAAGCAATAAAAAAGTTTCTAATTCCTGTGGCCTTTAAAATTGTAAATATCTGAAGTTGATTATGTGTAGTTATTTATTTATTTATTTATTTTTTTGAGACAGAGTCTCACTCTGTCACCCTGGGTAAAGTGCTGTGACATCATTCATAGCTCACAGCAACCTGAAACTCCTGGGCTCAAACAGTCCTCTTAGCTCAGCCTCCTGAGTAGCTGACTATAAGCACATATGTGTAGTATTTTTTTAGTAAATGTTCCTTAATGTATTTATATACCTGCACATGGGCACATGAACACACATTTTTATGAAATACTGAATAAAATTGGTTACATTTTACCTTGAATATTATATCTTCAAACTTTTTGTGAGTAAATATGCATAGAATTTCAGATGAATAGGCACAAAACCTTGTTGCAATAGAGTGTGCCAAGTAAGAGAAAGCAAGAATACTTGAAGTAGTGTACTAAGTATCTACATTCTCATTTAGACTACATCTGTGATGCATACACATGCATGCAAATATAATAGTCCACAAAAAAAGTCAATAAAGAGGGCAGCACCTGTGGTTCAAAGGAGTAGGGTGCCAGCCCCATATGCCGGGGGTGGCGGGTTCAAACCCAGCCCCAGCCAAAAAGAAAAACTGCAAAAAAAAAAAAAAATAAGTTAATAAAGAGTTGTCATAAGCACGTTTAAAAAAATCATTAGTCTGTTAAAATTTACTTTAGTCTATAAACTTGGTATCATCTGCTTATATACATGCAAAAGTTTTTTCTTTTGAAACATCACCAACTTTCTATAATTAGTATCCTTTTTAGGATATTATCCTAGGATTAAAAGTGTTGTTGCTGATAAGGAAGGAGAAATGGGGAGTATATAGATTTAGAAAAAGTACCTGCCCTCCAGGAGTTTAGTAGTTGCTGAGATAGGATAGAGGGATAAGAGGTAATGCATATAAAACTTCACTAAAACTTCAGTGGGGCAAACTTTCTTAAAGCTACAAATAATGGTTTCACTATAGGTCCTTCAGTTATGGGTACAAGATGTGCAATAGAAAATTCTGAAGGCACATTTAAGAAATACTAGGTTTAAAACTTTTCTTCCTCTTTGGCTTGGCGCCCACAGCTCAGTGAGTAGGCCGCCAGCCATATACACCCAGGCTGGTGGGTTTGAGCTCGGCACAGACCTGCTAGAACAACAATGATAATTCCAACCAAAAAATAGCCTGCAATTTTGATGGGCACCTGTAGTCTCAGCTACTTGGGACAGCTGAGGAAAGACAATTGCTTAAGCCAAGAGTTTGAGGTTGCTGTGAGCTGTGATGCCACGGAGGACAATGTAGTGAGACTTGGTCTCAAAAGCAAAATAAAACAAAACAAAACAAAAAGAAAGTTATCTTCCTCCCTTCAAAATTAAGGCGGTCATTCCTCAAGGTCAACAAAATTGTACATTGGGAATTCAAAAGTGGTCACATCTTGGAATACTATTCATCCTTTAAATAAGACAGAGACCTTATATCTTTTGTATTAACCTAGATAGAGACAGAGCACATTCTTTTTAGTAAAGCATCAGAAGAATGGAGAAGCAAGAAACCAATGTACCCAATCCTAATATGAAGACAGTAGATGACCGATCCAAGGGTAGGGGGTGAGGGAGTGAGGGAGCAGGGAGAGGGGTCAAGCTGTATAACACACCGCTTAGGGGTGGGACACAATCATAAGAGGGACTGTATTAACAAAGCAGTCAGTGTTAACTACTTCTTTATACCCTCCATGAATCCCAAACAATCAAAAATAGAAAATGATTAAATCAGATGTTCACATAATTAGATAACTGTAACCATCATTTTCTGTAGGAATATATGTACTTATAAATGTGATCAGATTTTTCAAATGCTGTAAAAGATCATCATGAAGAGTCTTATCTTTCTTTGAGCAATTCTATCCTAAGATTTCTTTAGAAGTTAGAACACCCTTGCCTGAAAGAATTTTTTTTTTGTCCATTTTGGACCAGCATTGATCAGCATAAACCAAGAACCAACAACACACATACAGGATTTAGAGAATGTTAGTGAATAGCAGCAAAAGTGAACAAGGAAAAGATTGGGCTGGAATTTGTCCTTTAGAAACCACTGGCTCTGCGCTTCACAATATCCTAGGAAAAGGGATTGATAATTAATTTTAAAAACCATTCCATTGTTATAAATGACATATTTATAATTGTATATTTGTTTATATCTAAATTAGCTATTATATTACATTAACATAAAAAGTATATTAAATATGGGTGATATTTAGGTATTGATTCTCTACTTTAAATCTGTTCTTAAGTAATCCTTTTTGTCCGACTGAAATAATAAGGCTAAATCACATTAACACAAAAACATGGGCTCAGGATTTTAAAGATTTCAAATTGCATGTCCATCACTTAGCAGATGTGTGGTTTAGGGTAAGTCTCTTTGCTTTTTTGTGGCTCATTTTCTTCAGCTCTAAGGTAGAGACGATACTAGTAGCTATTCCATGTATGTGGATGAATATTTAATTTAATTAGATAATTATGTGATGAGTAAATATTCCCCAGAAGACATGTATGAAGGTAAATGAAAGGGATAAATAAGGTATTGGGTCAACTAGGGGGAAAAAAAGAAGAATTCATGGAAAATACAAGGAGAGGTCAACTACAGATCCAAGGGCATGGGGAAGAGCAATCACACAAGAAACAATGAATCAAAAATGTCAGAGATGCAGCCCTCATATGGTTCTTTCAGCTTCCCTGGCATGAGTGAGGGAAGCCTAGAGCACATGTTTTCAGAAGGAGAGGTCTAAACATTTAATGGGGACCTTTGAGCATAGGCTTGCGCTTTATTCTGTTCAACCATATCTGTCTTCTCAAATAGTTATAGAACTGTGAATTGCAAACAGAGTTGTCCAGGGAAAGATGATATTCTCATCTTTCATTGGAGCTAGTGGTAGTTATGGGCTAAGTTCCAACCAATAGGATATAATGCAGATAATTTCTTATACCTATCAAAGAAATGACTGTGTATTCTCTCTTCTTCTTTTATATTTTCTTGAGTGTTTGAATGCTGGTAAATCCATGTTACCCTGTGAAAGAGAAACAGCATATTTAGGAAAATAGAGCGATCTTGGGTTTCTAAAGATTCAGGTCATTATATCAGCACTTAATGAACAATTTGGATTTTCATATGGAAGTGAAATAAAATTCTGTACTGAATTATTATTTTACATCATATTATGTATAAAATTATATATTATTTTATAAGTCTCTGTCACAACCAAAAAACCCCTACATTTTGATTAACACCATTAGAGAATTCAAAAGAAGCAAGCAACAATTAACAAATAAAGGAATAAAGGGGAAAATTAATCTTCATTGTTTAAGCCACTTTGAATTGGGAGTTGTCAGGAACCCCAATCTAACCTACGGCTTCCTGACTTCAACATGGGAAATTCGAGTTATGCTGCCTGTGACCCGGAAAGGACATGGCTCACGCTGACAATATGTTTGTCTCCCATTTTTCACTAGTTTCCTGTCTTCATCTTTTAGATAAAGAAATGAGGGCAATATTTCAAAGTTTGGGGCCATGACATAGTGAAGTCAGAACTTGAGATTTGGAGTTTTGTTTTGTTTTATTTCATATTTTTGTTTTAGACAGGGTCATACTCCATTTCCACAGCTAAATTAAAGTGGTTTGATTATAGCTCATGCAACCTGGAAATCCTGGGCTGGAGTGGTCCTCCTGCCTCGGGGCCTCAGCCTCAGCTTATAGCTGGGATTACAGATGGGCACCACCAGCTAGCTATTTGCTTTTCTTTTTTTTTTTTTTGGAAGTTTTTGGCCAGGGCTGAGTTTGAACCCACCACCTCTGACATATGGGGCCAGCGCCCTACTCCTTTGAGCCACAGGTGCTGCCTTTTTTTTTTTTTTTTTTAAGAGATGAAGTCTTCTTCTTGCTTAGGGTGCTCTCAAATTCCTGTCCTTGGCCTCAGGCAATCCATTCCCTTGGTTCCCAAGGTACTAGGATTTTGTGCATGAGCCACCCTGCCAATCCCAGAATTTGCTTCCTGAATCAAAACCCAGGGCACAGCTAAAATTCTGCTTGGATTTTATCACAGCAATGTTTACCCCCCACTGCTTCATGCTTACATGACTACTATGTACATAAAAATGCAGAAATAGGGTAATTTTTCCTAAGGCTAGGAATTATAACATTAATTTGAGAAAACATTTATTTTATATTATTTCATTCCATTTGAAAATGTAATTCTTCCATTAATTAAGCTTTTGCTTTGTTTATGAAGCAGTGATGTGAGATTATTCAGAATTAATTCAGTCAAGTTATCAAAATAATCTTACTTTTCTCTTTTGTATAGAACTAATGATTCACATTTAAAATGGCTGAATCTGAAATGAATGTGATGAGAAACCACCAATGAAAACAATAGGTTCTGGGGGTTCTTTTTTTGGTATCTTTTTATTTTATTGGGACAAAAATAATGTAAACTACTGCACAAAATGATGGCACACAGGTGTTGTCATTGCAGTGCAGCCCAGTGTTGCTTTTAAGGTGGTTTCTATGGCAACATGACCATTTATAGACAATAATCCCATTAGGAGAAGCTAGTGATAAAGTAAGCTCATTATACCAAACCTTACATTGCTTTACTTCCGGTTGTGTTTGTGTCATGGCAAATTACATCAGTGGCCTATGAAATAAAGAACACAAAAGACTGGCATCTTTAGTCATAAAATACTTTTTGGGCAGAGGATATGAGGATTTCAAAAATTCTCACAGATGATTTTTTTTAAGTGTTAGGAAAACTTTGCAAACAAATGCAAATTATGCCGTTTTAAAAGATTAAATATTAAAGTAGTTCTTTTCTTTTTACAATATGCTCTTAGGATCATATCTCTGAATATATAAGCTAATCAGCTATTTCTATACAATATAACTGCGATCCAGGCAGGGTCCATGACTAGCCAAGGAAGCTAATGTATGCATTGGCTGAAATTTTAAAAAGGATACACTTTTCTCCTAATTGTGTTTTCTCCTTTCACATCATTGAATAAATGTTTCATTGCTCAGAATTATTCCACAATGTTTTAGGCTTTTCATTTTAGAAATGCTGTTTCTACAAAGTAAAATCAAACTCCTCCCCATATCTTGGGCTGGGCATTCACATTTATGCAGAAGAAGATGCAAGAAACAAGTCACTTAATCCTGATGGAACTGAATGAATTAAAGATTTTAGCTGACTTCCACTCCAAGAAGACAGGGGAGAATTCCTTTTCTTCTCACTTAGTATAAATAAAAATCCTTAGCATTCCATGTAAAACACACCCCAGCAGACTGAGAAGTGGAGAGAAATGGCAGATTAAATACGGATGGTGAGACTGAGGAACAACCCAATACTATGTTTCCTGATTATTTTTATTAATGTTTCCTTTTGTATCCAAGGTTGGACATTGCGGATGGCATCGACCTGGAAATACTAATGAATGGCCCAAGAATGGCCTGCTTTTCTAATCATGGAGCTAGGAAAGGGACAACCTAGCAGCAACAAACAGCAATAAGCTACAGACCTGTAAGCAATAAATGCTCTATTTTAGTTAAACACCACAGGAAAACTGTGTCCCATGTGTGACCCCCATGCAGGTCAACAAAACCCCCGTGAGAAGGCAGACCTCTTCATTCTCCTCATGCAGCTCTGACAAGGCACCAAGTAGGCAGAGCAGGGAGCTGAAACTCCCAGTCCTCTCTGAACATGATAAAGAAACCGAGAGCAGCGTCAGTGGAAACCCTCTGGGGAGCCTGGACTTTTATGCCTACTCAACAGTACTGAGGAAAATGGCAGAGAAGGCAGAGAATTCCCAGTGCAGAGTCAGAACTTCCCCCACTATGCAGCAGAAGTGAGACCACCTACTTGTGGTATCAGCAGGACTTTTGTGAGGTGAAGTAAAATGGTATTCATACATTTCTTTGCCAGGGTGCTAACAGCCAAAACTCCCAGTCCCACTCAAGAAGTAAGGAATTAATCTACCCCTGGGCACCAGGGGAGGCTGAGAGGGGAAACAGGACTTGTACCACCAGCTAGCAGAAGAGAAACAGCTGCCTTTGTCTGAGGACAGGATGTCACCTTGCCTGTGTGGTAGCAACAATTAGAATGAAAACAGTTTTCTCATCAGAAGCAAGGGAAGCTGTAAGAAAGTGACACAACACTTTTTTAAGTGCTGAAAGAAAAGAACTGTTATCATGTTGTACATTAGATTGCCAGAAATTACTCATTTTAGAATTGAAAGTTTGTTACTCAGCCCTGAAACACACACAAATGGTGAATATGGGTAGTGATGAACATTTAATTATTTTTTTTGTGGTAACCATTATACAATGTATTCTTATATCAAATCAACATATAAACTTTAAATATATGCAATGCATATTAGCCAAATACATTTATTTCCTTCCTTCCTTCCTTCCTTCCTTCCTTCCTTCCTTCCTTCCTTCCTTCCTCCCTCCCTCCCTCCCTCCCTCTCCTCCTTCCTTCCTTCCTTCTCTCCCTTCCTTCCTTCCTTCCTTCCTTCCTTCCTTCCTTCCTTCCTTCCTTCCTTCCTTCCTTCCTTCCTTCCTTCCTTCCTTCCTTTCCT
>CAUYON010212308.1:0-28648 GCA_963573935.1 Arctocebus calabarensis
ATCTAAAGACTCAGTATTACAAAGATATTAATTCTTTCTAAATGAAGGTATACTTTTAGTGTGATTCCAATACACACACACACACACACACGAGCGTAAAAGTTGGGCATCATCCTTTTCTGATTTTGTAAACAAATATAACTGAAATCCAAATATGTTCTGCAGGCTCAGTGCCTGTGGCTCACAGCTAAGGTGCCAGCCACATACACCTGAGCTAGTGGTTTGAATCCAGCCTTGGCCTGCCAAAACAACAATGACGGCTGCAACCAAAAAATAGCCGGGTATTGTGGCGGGCGCCTGTAGTCCCAGCTACTTGGGAGGAGGAGGCAGGAGAATTGCTTGAGCCCAGGAATTGGAGGTTGCTGTGAGCTGTGATGATATGGCACTCTACCCAGGGTGACAGCTTGAGACTCTGTCTCAAAATAAATAAATAAATAAATAAATTAATTAATTAATTCTAGAACAATCAACACGTTGAACAGAAAAATAAAATGGGCCTAAAACATTCCAGAAGATAGTAGGAAAATTATAAATATTCTTGGTTTGGGAAATGACTAAGTATGAGCTGATCCCAGAGGCCATGAAAGAAAGATTGGCAGATACAACCACTTGCAAACAGGACAAAGGTGCTGGACCGCTGAGGACGCCCAGGCCACGCTCCCCCCAGTGCCCACAGGTCACTGAGGAGAAGCTGCACACCAGCGTGGACAAGAGCAGCTCAGAGGCAGTAAGAGGGGAGGGGGAGGAGGGGAGAGTACATGGCCAGCAGGTGCAGGTGGGTGCCGGAGGGAGGCCATAGGAAGACCTGGCTTTGTGATGCTTCCCTTTCAGCTGCAATACAACCCCTCACAGGTATGGAGGCACAGCCCAGCTTCACCCAGGGTCTTACCAAGGCAATTTCCTGAGACCCCCCTTCCTGTCTGGTCTAGTTTCTCGCCCCCTCCCCCCAATGTCCAAGTCCTTGGGCTGCCTTCAGCAAGTGTCCTGCTAGGCCATTTGGCCAGAGTCCCTACCTTGATATCCCCTTTGGGTAACTTCCCTCCACTGAGCGCCTTGCTGGGATCCCTGGCTGTGAATCTGCAGACGCCTTCCCTGTCTTCAGGGTCGCTTTGTTTGAGTGCAGACTCTCCCTGCGGCAACAGTCCTGGGTAAAAGTGTCCTGCTGTGTGTCCCCTAACAGATGCTGGGCACATTCCGGGGCTCCTGCCTGCCCTTCCTGCCCTCCTCTACAGGCCTCCTGTCTGCCCTCCACCCCCTCCCCACCCCCACAGGCCCCTTGTCTGCCCTCCCCTCCCCCCTCCTGTCTGCCCTCCTCTCCCCTCCCCTGCAGGCCTCCTGTCTGTTCTCTCCCCTCTCCCACCAGGCCTCCGGTCTGCCCTGACCTCCTCTCCCCTCCCCTGTGGTAGCTTCTGTTTGCAGGTCCCTCCACCAAGTGGGCCTGTAATGCACTGGTCTGGCCTCCCTATTTAACCATGGCCCCTCACAAACTCCCTGCTTCCCTGACCTCCTGAGTCTTGGTGCCTCCTGCACTGAAGGTTTCCTATGGGGTCAATGCTGTTGCCCCTTGCTAGAGGTAGGGGTTACATGGGCCTTGTCTTCCTGCCCTGGGGACATACCCGTGAGAGAAGGTACTTGATGAGCATTTGTGGAACAAATGGTGGACTCCAGAAGTTTCCAGTCCTTAAACCTCAGAGAGAGGAAAGAGTCTGAGCCCGGGGCGATGTCCCCCTCCTCTATCCCACTGGGGCAGACCCAGAGGGCAAGGTGAGGCCTGCTTAGGGCCTGACCATTCCTCTGGGGTGGGCATGCAGAGAGGCATCGTGGGCCCCCAACCACCCTGTGCTTCACCTAGGCATCACCTGCTGGTAAGGGACAGATGGTGTCCTGATGGATGCCCAGACCCTTGACTGGATGGCCACATGCTCATATGGCCACAGGACCCAGGGAATGGCAGGAGGCCTAGAGGGACCCTGGCAGGGTGCTAGAGGGGACACTGTTCTGGCCTCCTCAGTCATGCTCCAGCTGCTCTGCCTGCCCGGCCCTGACCGTGGACTCATCAGTGACAACCCTAGTAGCCATTCCAGGTGATCAGAGGTACAGGAAATCAGTGTGACCCAACCCCCACTTCTCAGCACACAGCGTGGCGTGGGCAGCCTGGCTGTCCCCAGGGCCTGGGGTAGATGCAGGTCAGTCCGTCAGGCGGGCTGAGGCCTGAGCTGGCTCAAACACCCATTCAAAGGCTGGCTGAGAGCCATGTGGGGTTGACCTGTGCTTAGGAGGCTGGGGAGGCTGGCAGGCCTCTGTAAAATCCTACCATTGAGCCCCTGGGCGGCTGCTCCCGGCCAAACCAGGACACACGTCACGCCCTTCTCCTGAGTGTCCTCTCTCAGGGGCCTGTAGGAGCACAAAGCCCGGGGTGCCTCACAGACAAAAGCCTCCCCCAAAGTGCCCCTGCCCAGCCTGGCCTGGTCAGGGTCAGCGCCCACAGTGTGGCCCCATCCTCAGGACTAGACCAGTCTATATGCCCTGCAGGGTCAGCCCTGCTGTCCCTCAGCCTGGGCGGGGGAGGCTGCTTCAAGGCTGGTGAGGGGGTGTCCTGAGTGGTCTCTCTGCTAACTGCCCCATGAAGAATTTAGGGTTTCTTGGGGCCCCAAACCTCTGCATTTGCCTCTTTGGCTCCGACACAGAGACTCTGGCCACACTGGGCGCATGTGTAGCTCGCTTCACACTCTAAGCACGGACTGACCAGACAGGGCATGGGGGCCACGGCCCTGCACACCCTCTGGAAGAAGCTGCAGAGGCACTGTGTTCTAGTCCCAGGCTTCCTGTGCAGCAGGCCGGGTATTAGCAGCGTCTGTCCCCTATTATCCTCTGAGCACCAGGGCACAGCAGGCAGCTGTTCAAATGCAGGATCAGCTGGCTATGGCAGGATGTGGTGATTTGAGAGAAAATGTCACAATTCTACCCACAAAGTCGGAAACTAAATTGGGACGTTGGCAGTGACCTCACTGTCATGCACACAGTGGGTTATAGGCTGTGCGGAGCTACTGGGCCTGCTGTCTGGATGACTCTCAGTCACTGCCAGCAGCCCTGGGCAGGGCAGTTTGGGAAGCAAGTGGGAGATCTGGGTGCTCATGTGTCACCTCAGCCTCAGTGTCACCCTCAGGGGAGCCCAGCAGTGGGGGCCATTTCTGTAGGGCCGCTACCGAACCCTGCCCTAGCACAGACGCAGGTTCCACGTCCCCTCTTGTGAGGCGGCAGCAACTTGCAGACTTCCGACACGGGATCGGGAGGATCCCTGCAGCATGGGGAGAGGCTCATGGAGCCGGACGAGTGGCCCTGCTCAGCCCTCCGCCCTCAGCTGCGCCAGCCGTCTCACACTCTCCTCTTCTTGCAGGCAGTTACTCTCCCCGGAGGTGCCTGAGGTGCCTGTCGGAGCTGGAGCCCCTCCTTCCTCCTGCTATCTTTCCTGCTTGCCTCGTGACAAAGTGGGGAGGCCCCACGTTTCCCCTAAGCCCTGTTCCCACCCCAGGGTTTGGATTGGACGGTGGTTTCTTCTAGGTGATGCCTGGGCCCTCAGCCTCCCCCTGACCTGGCAACTCTGTGCAAAGGACAGCTAGTGCCCTGTGGCTTCTTGCCTGGCAGAGGAGAAGGAAGGGCCTCCACTTCTAGCTGGGTCCCTGCAGGACTGAGCTCCAGGACACAGGTTGACCTCATTGAGGCTCCTGGACTATTGTCCCATCTTCTGCCTTCCCTGCTCCTGAGAACATGTACTTGAACTCTTGTCCCAGACCCAAGGCTGGAGCCAGCCCTTGATAAGGATAAGGTCTCCCCTGGGAATGGAAGCAGGCCTGGAGCAGACCTGGCTTGATGTCCAGTGGCCACAGCTGCAATGTCCAGGTCTGACCCACAGGGAAGACCACACCATCACCCCTGCTGAGGCTGATGGGCAGTGCATGTGGCCAGGTCAGCTGGGTCTCATGGGCAGCGAGACTCAGGCCTGGGGTGCCTCTCCCCATGATTTGGAGAGAATGTGTCCCCAGGCATGGCAGAGATGGGGGGGCACCTGCCCGTGGGGATTCTGCCCTTCTGGGTGAGGAACCTTCTCCTTGAGGTCACACATGGCCTTCCTAGTCCTTAAGTGTTGCCTTCTGGCTGAATCCAAATTTTACATAACAAATCCTTTCAGTAAAAGGGTGCAGCAGAGAAAGATGAAGCTTTTCTCGCCTCCTTTAGTGCTTAAAAAAGAACGATTTTGAAATCAGAAGGCTGCAGGCTCTCACCCTGCACGGGGCTGCTTCCCGTAAAGTGAGGGAATTAATGCAGGGAGGCCTCTGGTAATTTCATCTGCAGAGACCCTCTTTCCAAACTGGGACAGGACAGGACTTGGATATATCTTCAGAGAAAGAGTATGGCCCCATGGGGGTCCAGACACAGGCCACAGGGCTGGTAGACGACAGGAAACGCTTCTGCACAGGCAGCTGGACAGCGCAGTCTGGATCTGGGCTAAGGGCTGCTCAGAAGACAGAGGACACTGGCAAAGGCTGGCTCCATCCTCAGAACCAGATTTTTATTTTTAAGCTTTAAAAGGGTAGAAAAGAGGGTGTTACCAATTAATGATGTTAGCAAGAATACAGGCCTCATGTTTTGAGCTATTGAAATTAAAACTTTTGTGACCTCCTGTCCAGAGTGGAAACCGAGCAAAGATGTTTACAAACACAGGTTGATAGAAAGTGAAATATGTAAGGCCTTCTTGTTACTCATTTTGCATTAATTGCTATAAGTAGACTCTGAGCCTGGTTTGCTTCTGGGACTTATCTGCTTCACAGCGAATCCACTGACTTGTGGACCGGCCTCCTTCCTCCCTCTGTTCGTCCACCAACATTTCTAGTGCCTGCTCTGCAGTGGTGGAGAGCCCCAGTTCCTTGGGTGGGGGATGGCTGTGGTGGGGCCAGGGAGAGGAGGGGGTTGGCCTCCCCGGAGCCAAGGTGCTCAGATGCATGTGGCCCTGCTCCTGCCTTCCCTGCTCCTCACCCCCAGGAGTACCTGAGGCCATAGGTCATGGCACAGTTGCACCTGATCTTATGTAATCAACAGGGGACAAGTGGCCATGAGAACATGGGTTTCCTGGGGTTGTGGTAGCAAGTGACCACAGACTGGGCCACTTAAGGCAGACACAAGTTTTCTCGTAGCTCTGGAGGCCAGAAGTCTGAATGGAGGTGTGGGCATGGCTGTGTGCCCTCTGCAGTCTCCGGGGGAAGGTCTGCCTCTGTCTGCTGGATCTGCAGCTGCCACACCCTCTCCACTCCACTGTGTTCTGGCTGACCCTGTCCTTTCTCTCATGAGCACACCCTAGACCCAGGGCAACCTCCTCCTGAGATTCTCTAGTAATTTCATCTGCAGAGACCCTCTTTCCAAACTGGGACAGGACAGGACTTGGATACGTCTTTGGGGTAGACGCCATTTGCCTGTGCGCAGTGGCTGTGTACTCAGAGACCAAGGACTTCAGAGTTGCTGAGGTCTTAATCCAAGCTTCATTTCAAGAAGTGAAGCTTTCATGAAAAGGAGACTGATACAAGTGGCATTGGAAATCTAATTAACAAGACACTGTGTGAGGGGAGGGTCTCCACGGACCCCTGTGGGTTTGCAGGTGCGGGTGGGAGGTGGCCCAGGTGTCTGCCCATCTCAGCCTCAGACCAGGCTGACCAGCCCCAGAGACCAGCCTGCAAGACCGTTCTGCCCCAACCCATGGAGAGGGCACAGCTTTTCCCACACTACCTTTCTGTGCTTGGGGGATGAGCCTCTAGACCGAGTGAAAAAGAGCCCGGCGTCGCTCCTGTCGTGTGACCTTCAGTCTCGTACTTTGGAAATTATCTCTCTGCTTTCTCTCTTCTCACCCACCTATAACCCCCTCCTTGGGCCCAGCTGCAGGGATATAATGTGCGTAGGGGGAGCCAAGGAGTGACACCTGCAATCAGTGACAGTGGAGATAGTAACAGTTGTGAATGTGTGGTGAGGTCATGGAAGGACACAGCGGGTCATGTGCACAGCCCAGGTCCTGCCCTCGCTGAGCTGGGTACACTCCAGCGATGGACACAGAGGTCACACCACCACCCCCTTCCCACCACCCATCACACAGGTCTCTCTGCCACAGCAGCCGGAGGGCGTCATCTCCAACACAGAGAAGCCCCCGGAAGGGCTTCACAGAGGCTGGGTGCTGTGCTTTTGAGTCTGCAGTTTCAACAGCTGCGAGGAGCAGCTATCGTGCTGGCTTTTTGTTACTTAACCATATTTTTGTTGTGTATAATGCACATGTTTTTGCCAAAATTTTTGAGGGATAAATAAGGATGTGTGATATACATGGTAGTACTAATTCTATCTACATGAATAAACATTTTTAATTCTTTTATTTATGCTTACTCATTAAAAGTGTAATTCTAGAAAGCAATAACCACAAACAGAATATACTGGTATACAGTGATGATGCCCTTTCCACCCTGTCTCCATTTGTGGCTCCTCCCTCACCAGTCACAGGCTGCAACTGCAGGAGCCCCCAGCCCACCCAGCCTACCACCCAACACTGCCACCACTGCCATCTTGGAGCAGGTGCACCCCTAATGATGTGCTGGTGTCCCAGGGCCTCAAAACAGAGCCAGCTGCACAGAGATGAGGCAGCGGTGAGGACAGGGACCTATGGTCAGCAGCCCGGGGTGGCAGGGCCTGCCCTGGCCCCTCACACCAGCTTCCTGGGAAATAAGCCTTTGGGGGAGTTTTGGCGGAGCGTCTGTGGCCATGCTCCCACTGACATAAACATGGGTGGGAATAGGAAATGAGAGGAGTCAGGGACAAGGATGGGCCAGGAGAGGCCAGCTGGGGAGATCCGGCACTTGGCTCAGCTGGACCACTCTCACCTGCAGCCTGGGCTCACCCCCGGCTTCTCCACAGCAGCTCGCTCTGCTCCTCATGCCTCTCACGAAAGGAGGCACCACTGCCTGGTCACTTCCACCCTCCTTTAAAAAGTTAAAACAGAAGCTTTTCAAAGTCAGACATACACGAAAGTTTCACAAACTCTGCAAGGAACTATCCCTATACCCTTTGCAAAAATTCACTGTTTGTAATTGGCCCCATTTCCTTTGCTGTTATTCTGTTGTACTGTCCCCTTTCTCACATGTGTGTGTGCACACGTGAGATGAGTGCCCATGTGTGTACACATGTGCTCCTGCATGTTCATGTGTGTTCGTGTGTGCACACGTTTGCACGTGTGTGTGTGCACATCAGGATGCATGTGTGCGTGTGTACTGATATGTCCCTGGGTGTGCATCCCTCTGAATCACTTCGAGGTGTGTTGTAAGTCGAAGACATCGTGCCAATTTATTGCTGAATACTCAGTGTGTGTTTCCTAACAAGGATAATTCTTCCATTACCACAGTAATGAAAAATCAGGAAAGTTGGTACCCACAAAATATCTAATCCAGAGTCCACACTTAAATTTCATCATTGTGCCAGAATGTCTTTTTCCTATTTCCTTTCTACGTGGCTTAGAACGAGGATTAGATCTGGGATGGAATGACCCATTTTATTTTCATAGTCCTAATTTCTTTTAGTTTTATACAGTTTTTTAACCCTTATTTGTATTTCTTGACCTTGAAATTTTTGTCACATATAGGTCATTTTGTGAATGGCCCTTAATTTAGGTTCACATTCAGATTTTCCATTTTTATCGTTCTGGTAAATTGTATTTTTCAAGGAGTTTTCCCATTTCACCTTAGTGAAATTTATTGACGTTAACATATCCCATTCTCTAATTTCCCTTTTAATGACTGTAGAATTTCTATACTTCCTCTTTCATTTCTGTCAATGGTAATTTATAATTTCTCTCTTTTGAAAAAAAGTCTTAAGTCAGTGTTATAGGAACATATCAACAGAGTATCAATCTTTTCAAAGAACCAAATTTTGGATTTGTCCATTATTTTTCCTGTTTTCTACATTATTTGATTTCAATTTTTTAAAAAATTACTTCCTTATTATACTTATATTTTAAAAAATTTATTTGTCATTTTCCAGCTCTGGCTGTGGGAATGGGGTTATCGTTGTGATGGTTAAACCTGTGTCAACGTGACTGGCAGAAGGACGCCTGGGCAGCGGGGGAAGCTCGGCAGTGTGACTGTGAAGGTGTTTCGGGGCATCACATTCAAATTGACAGACTAAAGATCCAGCCTCACGATGTGGGCGGCCTCATCTAATCTGTGGGGACCCTGAATAGGTAAAACGGAAGAGGCAGGTGGTGGTGGCGACTGCCCACTCAGGATGGGCTCATTCACGGGGGAAAGGGTGCCCCTTCCCACTTCCACTTGAGGTCCTGGGTCTTTGCTGCAGAAGCAACACCCAGCCTCATGACATCACTGGAGACTTCCAGGCAGGCTGATGCTTATGGTGCCACAGGTGCCTGAAGTCTTCCTCCATCCTCAGAAGAGACGGCCCTGCATAGAATTATCCGGATCCATTGCACCCACCCCAAGATTCCAGGGTCAGGGTGTGTCCTTTCCAATATCTGTGTTGACACCTGGGAGTGGCTGGGCGTGGCCCCTGGCCCAGGTAGGACAGTCATCTCCCTGTTGCACGGGAGGCAGCTAGTCACGTGCTCTGTGATGAGAGCCCTGCTAGGCAGGGACCAGACTGCAGGTGGCAGACGCAGCCCAGGAGGCCAGTTCCTAGGGCTGGAGAAGGGAAGGCTAGGGAAGGGACTGCAGGAAACGCAGAGCACCTTTCAGTCACTTGGGGGCCTCGCACACCTCCCATGAGCCCTCCTTTGGCCAGCGAAAGGGGACCACGGGGAGTCTCCAAGCGTGGAGACCAGCCCATTCCTCTCCCTGGAATGTGTTTTCATTGCATGTAGCCTCTTTCTTCATTGCAGTAAACGCTGTTTGTGTGGAATGGCCTCCTGTCTGTGATCACTCCATCACACCAGCCCTTCTGTCCTTCTTCCAAACAAGGAGCCAAATAGCCAGGGAAACAGTCCTCAGAGGGGCAGACCTGACAGTTGGTGCCCAAACCTGGAGCTTCTCTTTGGTGATGTGTGTGTGAAGTGAGGTGATGTGTGTGTTTCTGGAGGTTGCCGTGTCACATCCTCTTTAGGCCTCCTGGCTTTCCCAAGTGAGTCTGTGAGATGTGAGTGCAAACACAGTGCAAACCCCACAGCTCCTGTGCTTACGTTAGGACACTCAGTCCTGTCACCTGCCAGGCCAGGTCCTGTGGGGCAGCCCTCACCCTCACCCACTGGCCAGCCCTCACCCTCACCCTATGGGCAGCCCTCACCCTCACCCACTGGCCAGCCCTCACCTCTCCCAGTGGGCAGCCCTCACCCTCACGCTATGGGCAGCCCTCACCCTCACCCACTGGCCAGCCCGCACCCACACCCTATGGGCAGCCCTCACCCTCACCTACTGGCCAGCCCTCACCTCCCCCAGTGGGCAGCCCTCACCCTCACCCACTGGCCAGCCCTCACCTCCCCCAATGGGCAGCCCTCACCTCCCCCAGTGGGCAGCCCTCACCCTCACCCACTGGGCAGCCCTCAGCTCCCCCAAGGGGCTGTGCTCAGGCCAAGGAAGCAGTGGGTGCGTGAGAGACACCCTGACTGAGACCCTCCCTGAGTGGGAGGCTCCGGCATCCCTCACCTCTCTCACCAAAACTTAGTCTCTAGTGCTGTGTCCCATGATGTCCCACAGTGTTCAGACACAGGGAGCTGAGAGAAGGCCAACCCCACCACCTGCCATGTAGTTATAGGGGTGGGCGGGGCGGTGCAGCGGCTTTTATCGGGTCTCCAGAGCCAGGGAGGGCTACAACCATGGGGACAGGACGTGATGTTCCCACGATGAAGTACCACCAGCAGAGGGACGCCGAAATGGGTGGTGGCCGACAAGTCAGGACTGGGGACGCCTGGTTCTATGGGCAATTGGAATAAAGGCTCTGAGTACAGCCCAACCAACTTACTGGGCACGGGCACCTTGTCTGACGGGGAATCTACTCCTGGTTGATTCTGTTCTCTTCTCATTCAGACAATGGAGCAGGAAGCCTCCATTCCCACCAGTCACCCACCCTTGGACTCCAAGCCTCTGCAAAAGATAACTAATATTTTTCTGTAAACCATCCTTGCCCCCAAACCAAGTGCCAGGAGGAGAATCCTGGCCTAAGAATAGGAGTCTTACACTTGGAGTGGCTCATCAGAGTCTCCTGTGTTGGGCCTTCCTGTACCAGAGCAATAGCCCCTATGCTGTGGGTCGTGTGTGAAGAAGCATCAAGTTAGCAGGACAGAAAAGATCTGGGGGCTCTTTGGCTCCAAACAAACCTCAAATTTCAGAAAAGAGGTCAAGAGAAGACAAAGGGACCATGGCCGCAGCCTCTGCCCCAGAGGAGCTTCAGTCTCGCCAAGTGTGGTCAGCCCCTCTTTTCCAAGGCCGAATCCACTTTCCATGTGTCCTGCATGGGAAGCACCAGGGCCCTCAGGACAGCCTGTGAGACCCATGCCCCACTCTCAATAAGGGGTCTCAGCTGGCCTAGGGGGCACAGAGGAGAATTTGAACACCTGTTGGTTGCTTCTGACTGGCCTGGAAGGACATGTGGGTCTTGCTCTCATATTACTGCCCACTGGACAAAGAAATAGGGGTGGGGCAGCCAGTCAGGTTTGTGGAGATCAGCTTTGTGCACTGAATGGAAACCTTGCTCCTGGCATTCAGGCAGTTCCCAGTGGGCCCAGGGTGGAATCACCAGAGCATCACCCTCCAGCCAGGAGAGTGAGCCTTCTGGGGCCTGGGAGCTCCTCAGCAGAGAGCTATTCAGGGGCTCTGACCAGTGAACTCCAGTTGGGGGGGTTCTGTGCAAGGGGCTCTAGCCAGAGGGTTGCCCTCTGGGTGGCCAAAGAGCTGACTGCCAGGTGCAGCCTAACACCGTCCCAGCCCTGTCTGTGCTGGCCTAGACCCTCCTGCCCCCTCTCTCTTCCCCCTCCTTCTGCCTCCTCCCTCCTCTGCCTCCCTCCTTCTCTCCCTTTCTTTTGCAAAGGTTGGTTTTCGATTCAGTGAACACACTGGCCTGAGTTATGTAAGCCCCTCCTGTAGCCTGGGCAGATACATTTAAAAATAAAATCTGTCAGGTGCTGTTACCTTCCACTGTCCCCAAAGCCAAGTTGTCTCATCTCAGGGCTATTTACAGAGATACCTCAGCAGCGTTTGCACTCAGGGCACAGGCCAAGCCTCGTTCAGGGGGATCAGGGACACCCCGCCTGGCCACTAGGGAGGCCAGTTCTGCTAAGCTTCCCCACCTTCCCTCTGGTTGTGCTGGGGCTGAGCAGATTCAGAAAGAAGCCCTGGAGCGGGATCCTGGCCAGTGTGGTGTGGGGGGCCTCTGCCCCCCTGAATGATTGAGAAGAGAAGGCTGGAAACCCAGGCAGACTTGAGCAGAGGCCTGGGCACATACTGGGGCTAGGTGCTAGAGGAGGCCCCCTCCCCAGCTCTGGAGCTCAGAAGAAGGCCCTGATAGCAGGGTCATCACACACAAGAGCATGTAGGCTCAGCGCATAGAGCCACTTACTTGCTCAGGAAAGAGAGCAGGTGTGGGAGGCACAGGCTCTGGGCACTTGCAGAACCAGGTGGGGGCTCTGCAGACCCTCTGGTGGAGGTGGGGGATGATGGCCCTTGTCCAGATGACCTGTCTCCTGCAGTAGCCAGTGAGGACACAGCCCAGGAGCCAGGAAGCCCCATTTCTACCAGACCAGGCTGCAGGGCAGAGGCTATAGAGAAAAGGTCTGGACTGGGGGAGGAGGGAGGATGACCCCATGGAGTCACGGCTCCCATCCGTCCCCCAGGGACCTGACCTCGGTGAGCTGACTGCCTGGACAGGCAGTGTCCTAGCCCCAAGAAGTCCAGAGAGCGCCAAACGTGAGTGGCAGCGGAGCTTAATTATTTACTACTATCTTAGAAAAAAACAGAGGCAAGCCGGAGCCACAATGACCAGTGATGCTACTTCAAAAGCCCTTCCCAGCCTCTCTGGGGTAGCCTTGGGACCTCTCTCCCAGGGTGCTCAGAGCAATGACCAGCCCCAGGTCCTCTCTCCAGCTCTCCCTCCCTCCATTCCTGACCTCCAGACGGGTGTTTTCCCTACAGCCCCTCTGGCTTCTGCAAACCTGCCTCTCCAATCCGACTTCTTTCCTGCCCGCCTTGGTCCCCGCTCTGAGCTGGGGCACTGCTCATCCCTCAGCCAGGCACCACCTCATGGGCAGGCAGCAGCAGTGCCAACAGGCTGCCCTCCCAGATGAGCCCAGAGCCGCTTGGCAACACTGCTCTGCACCTTCCTGGGGACAGATTCCATTCATGACATCCGTGGGCATTTGCTTTGGGGAAGACCATGTGAGGGCACAGTGGGCACTTTCCACAGAAGGCCTTGGAGCCCACAGACACACCCTGGCGGGGCGGCGCTCCGACCTCCAGCAAGGGCAGTGGTGTGGCCTCATGTTGGGGGGGGCGTTGTGGCCCCTTGCAGCACAGCCTGTGGCCAGCAGGCATTTCTCATTTGTGGTAAATTTTCAGACTTCTCCAAAGAGCCAGCCCACATGTCTAGGGTAGGGCCAGCTGCAGGGTGGGACTTCTCATACGCTGCACCCCTTAAATTCTGGCACTTCTTGGCCTTTTCTGATGGGTTTTCAAAATGACCAATGTCTCCAGGGGTGGGAATTCCTCACCCCACACTTGCACTCTTCAAGGAGATGTCTGGCTTTGAGCTGTGAAATATTTTTTCCTGGTAACTGATGCCTCAGTGAAAGAATAAACATCCCACCAGGAAATGCTGATTTAAACTGAATCTAGATAACCTCAAGCTGCGAGTCCCGACAGGATGGAGGAAGTGGCTCTGATGGCCCTTTGCTGGGGGCTCTTCTCCCAGCTATGGCAGCCGACTTCTCAGAAAACGGTTTTCTTAGCTTACACATTGCTTGTTTTAATTCAATGTGAGAGAATGAAATAAAAGCAAGGCCCTAAATACTTAGGAAATGAAACGCATAAGGAATTTCAGCTGTTCTCTGAAGTGCTGAGGACACCACCCACTGTCCTCGAATTGTAGGCCCCTGCATCTGGAGGACCCCGACATGCTGCTGACAGGCCAGGGGCCTCTGCAGAAATAAGGGCCGGTTCAGGCAGTGGAGGGAGGTGGCTGCTCAGGTGTCTGAAAATGTTTTACTTTTTCTATCTTTATTTTCCGACATTCTGCCTTTGCCACCCAGAGGTGACACACTAGTAAGAACAAAGTTTAAAGGAGCTGTCAACGGAAACATGCAGGAAGTTTAGACATGTTCTCCACAATTTCACTTGAGTTGCAGTAGTCAGGGAACATCCAGAATCAAGGCAAGGTGTTGCCTGTACTGGCTCTGTTGACGTCTCACAATCAGGCCTGCGTGCTGGGCAGTGGCAGTCACTGGGGTCATGTGCAGCAGGTGATGCCCATACAACTCAGCCCTTCCTCAGCTGACCGTCTGCCTGGACAGCCTCTATGCAGAGTGCCCATCCCATGCCTCTGCCTATCCATTGTGGTCACAATGACTGCTCTGCGGGGCAGTGAGGATGGGCACAGGGCAGGTGTCTATAACACCCGGTCCAGCTTGCCTATAGTGTTGACACTGAGGAGTTGTCAACCCTCTGAGCTCCATCCTCAGAAGTTTCAGTCTAGCACCTGCCACGTGGGCTCTGACCATGTCGGGGACACGAGGCCTGTGCTATCCCAGGGGGAGCCCTCTTCTAAACCTTCTCCCCAGAGCCCCCGGAGCATGCAGCCTGCCCTGATGTCCTTCTCCTGCCTCCGCCCCAGAGAAGTAGGAGCTGATCACTCGCCCAGCTTCTGGTGTGGGTAGAGCACTGGGGCTGGCAGTGGCCCTGGAAGGCAGTGCCGGGGGCCTCCCGGGGATGGCAGGACCTGCTCTATGGGGCAGATTCCCCTCCTGTCCCGATCCCCTATGTCTTCCCCACCAGGTAACTCTTCACAACTCCCACCTGGGATCTGCCTTGGTGGGGACTCGGCAACTGTCTAAGCTTCTCCCATTGCTCCAATCTGGCGAGGCCTGGATGGGTTTCAGGGCCAGTTGTCTCCTGACCCTATAGTCAGGCTGTAGTCCTGAGAATGACCTTGCTGAGTCCACACTGCCCATTGCCTGGAGCAGTCATGGTCAGGGCTGGACCAGAGACCACATCTCCTAGGGAGGTGTGGGTGGAGATGGTGGGTGCAGTCCCTGACCTGCCTCCTCCCCACACCTGCACCATCAGCTCAGTAGACTGGACCTGGTGCCTCCTCGGGGCCTCACTGGGTCTTCTCCACTGGCAGCTTGGAGCCCAAGGCGATGGCCCATGTGGGAAGCGGTCAGGGTTGGAACACCCTGAGTTGTGTCATCTGAAGTGGACATTCCCACTGTGAGGAGAGAGGGATGGGCCTTGGTTAAGTTAGACAGTCCAAATTCTGGCTCTCCATGTGAAGAAGTTCTGACTTAATCTCTGTGAGCCTCAGAGTCATCAGCACTCCCCGCCACGGGGCCCCCCCACGGGTGTCCTCCCCACTCCTGACAAGGCAAGTCTGCAGGGACTACGGGAGGGCTCAACCAAGGGGAGGGTGGCAGTGACCCTTTGCCACAAGCACACAGGCAGCCTGGGGTTGGGGCCTCCTATGGCGAAGTTGTCTTGAAAAGGTTGCTGAGTAGATCACACAAGGAACAAACCAACCTGTCAGCTTTGAACAGGATGCAACTCAGAAAGCTATAAATATATAATCCACCAAAGTTGTGTCACCGGGGTTTGTTGAATCTTTTTCTTAGATTTTTGAAGACAAATTTTACATTAGTGGCAGCAACCGTGGAGCAGGGAGAGAAGAAACCGTTTTTGCCACTTCCCTAAAAGTACAAGCAATTTAGTTAAAAATAGCCTCCGAGTGACCCTCTTCACGACCTAGAAATCACAGCATGCATTTGCCTTGTCAAGAACGCAGTGTGCGGCCAGACACGCAGTGGGGCCAGCTGGGCTCTCAGCTCCGCTCAGCCTCCCCGGGGCCCAGGAGGGAACTACTGAGCTCATAGAGGGGGCTATCCGCCTCTTCTGGGTGGTGAATACCAGAAGCTCCTCTTGAAAAGAGATGGATACTTTTGGTGTTTAGAAGTAAAAGGAAAAAATAAAACTTTACGGTCAAAACGCATCTTCATCTTTGCAAGAACCCACGGAGAACCACAGGCCTGGGGGCACTCATCCACAAAGCAGCTCTGCAGCTCAAAGGCCGCGTGGACCTGGTAGCCCCTTGGGGAGCACCACTGTGATGCCAGGCGCCCACCTAGAGGGCTGGGGTGTCTTTCTGGGGGGGGCCAGGGTGCCTCGCCCTGGAGTGTCTGTCGAGAGGGGCCCTAGGAGGGGAAAGCTGTGCCTCTGGGCTTACTTCGGGTGTAGACACTGTTGACTTTCAGGTCCCGCAGGCCAGAGCAGGGTAGCAGGTTGAACGTGCATCTTCAGAAACCTCAGGAGAGGAGCTAAATTTTGGATTCTTCTCTGAGTAATCCCCTCAGTAGGAAGTGACCTAAATAAGGGTTACAAGGTGCCATTTCCTGTAGGTCTCTCCGGGGACCTGAGCCTCAGTTCACTTTGGTGAGGACTTAGTGACATGCATTAAGTCCCCTAAAGGTTGCGGACAGACAAGCCAGTCCCAGTGAGGCTGAGGATAGAGTGGCCTCTCAGGGACCTCCGAGTCTCAGGGCTTGATCAGCCAGAGTGGCTCTTGTCAACAGAAAAGAGCCCAAGCTCTGTAAAATAATTTAAAGAGGTTCATTCTGAATATGTGACCATGGCCCAGAGCCATGCCCAAGAAGCCTTGAGCAAGGGGTCTCGGTGTGGGTGGTGGGGTCAGTGTGGGTTCACATATTTCAGGGAGACAGGATTTATAGGTAAAGTCAGAAACCCACTCATGGAGGGCACACAGGTTACAGGTTATAGAGGACTTGGGTCCAGCAGTGTCCATGGCTTCAGCCCAGAGGCTGTGAAAATGAATAGTCCAAGCTGAGTCACAATTTTTGGAGCCGTGAAATTTTTGCTGAGCCTAGAAGGAAAATGTGGCTGCTTCTCATCTCTGGGTCAATTTCCTTCCCCTGCCCATGATCCTCCGGCCCCACTAAGTCCTTTGCCACCGTCCTGTTCCAATCACAGACCAGTCAGGTTCCTCTGGCCGTGAGCTGGCCATGCTTGGAAAGTGCTGACATCCCGTTTATTCCCCAGACCTCATCTCCAGGGCACCACTGAGCAGCAGTGGTTCCCCCTGGAATCTGCCTTGTCAGGTGTCTGTCCTCACACCCTGAGCTTGGATAAACTCTACAGGTGACACGTTTCCTGAGTGTCGAGTGTCTTCACTTCGGGTTGACAGGCAGGAGTGGGAGTCCGCTTGAGAGCCGGAGCTTGGCAGGTGGTACGACGTCCAGGCACATGTGGCTAGCTCACATTCTCCCACCACGGTCAGGGTCAGCAGATGACCAGTAGCACTCTCGGCCTCCCTGGGATGCTGGCCAGGGTCCCCTCTGAGACCCCTGCTTTCATGCACGGGTTTTCTTTTTGATCCAGTCTGATCTGCCACACCCACCCTTTCAGAATCAAGGTTCCCTAAACAGAGTAATGCTGACTCTCGTGAGGGGAGACAGAGAAGGCTTTCAGCGTCACCTGTGTTCCTCCTGTAGGACTGCTCATCCCTTCCTTTCTTGTTATCAGTTCACCTTTTGACATCGAAAGTGCCATTATGAAGCCACACGAGGGCCAATATTCCATAGGTCTCCTGACGCTCTGGTTGTTTCAGAAGCAAATTTGTGTGCAGATAGACCTTTTAAAATCAAGACGAAGCTTGGGTGGGCACGGGCTTCCCTCTCCAAGCTGCTGCTACTGCTTCCCCCTGATTTGGTGAGTGAACACCATGCGGCTGTCCACATAAGCTCTGCCTGTTCCCGGGCTGTAGCTGGAAAACTGAAGACTAGACCCATAATTTTGTCACCAAACACAGTGAGGTAACTCCTCTGGCTGTGCATATTGGAGCAGCCGTGTGTTCCGAGGACACTCCGTTTATCCCTGTCCTCCCTCCATCCTCCAGTCTGCATCTGGAACACAAGGCACAAAGGCTGGCCCTTGCTGTGGAGCCCTGGAACTCCTTTCTCGGGACGTCTTGGCCTCAAACTCTCTTGGGATGCTGGCCCATGACACTGCTCTGGCAGGCCAGCATGGGCACACTCGCTCTGGGCACAGCCCAGGATGGCAGGCACCATGGGGGCTCCCCCTGTCTGTCCTGCAGAGTGGGCACAGTGACGAGAGGCCTGCTCAGACCAGTGTGCAGTTTTCTGTTGCACTTATAGGAACATCTGCACAGCATGGTTGTGCCAATCGGTGTCCTTTCTCAGGAGGAACAGGTATCTGTAACGACCAGGCTGAACATTTTAGGTGTTTCATCTGTGCCTAAGCCAGATGGGTGGGTCAGGTGCCCTTGGGCGTGTTATTGTTTTGAGCTGTTAAGTTCTGTCATCTGAGAGCCAGGCTGTGCAACTGTCCTGCTGGGTCTGAGTCTGCCCCCAGATTCATGTTGGCCCCTAACCCTGAGGTGGTAGTGTTAGGAGGTGGGGCAGTGATCAGATCGAGACATCAGAGCCCTATGAGGGGATCAGTGCTCTCTGGATGAGCCAAGTGGCTCGTCTGCCCCACCCCCCACCTAAGGACCTGGAGGCACCACGTGGGAGGAACTGGAACTGGACTCACAGACCCTCATCTGCCAGCACCCCATCCCGGACCTCCGGCCTCCAGAGCCACAAGGCAGAAATGTCTGCTGTCTACAAGCCCCCATATGGACTAAGAGCCCCCTAACTGACCCATCCCCGAGGCCACCCCCATGGGCCCCATAGGCCATGAGGTACGGCTTCTTCATGGGGCAGCCTCTGGGTCCTGGAAGGGTATGGGAGGCTGTCCAGCTGCAGGCTCTGGGCTCAGAAGCTCACAGGGCACCACTGCCACATGCTGGGGTCCAAGAACGTCCCAGGCTTGAGTGGAAGGGGGGAGTGAACCCTACCCCGCTGGGGACATGACTGTGACAAGTGATGTCAGAGTGAGCACAGAGCAACTTCTGTCTCTAGAGTTGACCCAACTCCTCTGCTTTCTGGAGTTTCCCTTAAAAAAATTCCTAGTTTATTCCCAAGAACTCTACATGGCCACACAGGGCAGTTTGCCGTAAGTTTGCTGGAAACCAGGGTGGGGGCTGCTAACAGGCTAGCTTCCCTGTTCTAAACCCCATCCCCTTCCCCACCTCACTCAGCACCTCCCAGGCTCTCCGGATCCTTCTGACTTGGGTTTTAGCTCACCCAACTGTAGTCTGGCCAGGCCCAGTCCTCGCCCATGAGATACAGGCCCGTATTGGCTGCCTAGTGCTGTGGGCTGGCCCCAGCCTGTACTTACTGGTAGGCCATTGCTAAATTCTCAGGGATTTTGTGAGCTGGTTTTCCAGTGGCAGCTTGGCACCAGCAGGGCTGGCTGCCTACAGGACAGAGACTGCCCACACTGTACTTCAGGGCCCCTCTGGCATACTGGGATCGACAGAGGGCTTGTAGCCTGAGGCCCACTTCTCTATTCAGTGGCCTGGCCACAGTATGGACACTGAGAGTGGACACTGGGCAGAAGCCTACAGGGGCCAGCTGGGGTTGGGGCCAGGTGGGGGTGGGGCCCGGCAGGAGCTGCTTTCTGTTCAGCTTGCTCTGGGGACAGAGTTTCTGTTCCCAGCTCCTGGGTCAGGGCCTGTCCTTTGGAAAATGCTGCCACCCTTCCCCTCCCCCTTCAGCACCACCTCCTGCAGGAAGCCCTCTGCCCCACAGCACAGAGCCATACAGCACACACGTGGGCTGGGAGAGACCAGATGCTGCGGTCCTGGGTGACCCTAGATGCCCAGCCAGCACCACACTCCCTGCACATGCCCACAGCCCCGACCCGGCTCCTGGATGTGTGGCATCTATGCCCAGTCTCTGCATCTACTAAGTAAACGTCCATTTTATAAAAACATGAGGGAGAAATGAGGCACACCCAGAGATGCTCAGGAAGCCTGAGAGATGTGTGTTCATTTCTCTATAATAATTGAGCCGCAATGAACTTGCTGTTTGTGTTCTTATTAAAAAGAAATGTGTGGAAGAAGTAATTGCCTGCTCCACAGTTATAAATTACTGTCTCTATTTTATTTATTGCGATATAACAAAACAGAAATGCAGCACATAATTTAGTGATTACAACATTACCGACTTCATTTCATATAATTGTATGTTTTTATTCACCACAACGATCGCCCCGTTTGTTCCCTTAACCCAGCCCCCCTCTGGCCTCATGCAGGTTCCTGACCTGCAGCAGACCCCTGGGCGAGGAAGGGACTCTGGGGCCCTGCTGTCCGTCCCCAGCCCGCAGCAGGAGCTGTGAGGGCCTCACATGCGGATGAGGCTGCCAGATCTGGCTGGCAACAGTTTACAAAGTCAAAGGCCACTTCTACCTGTGACCCAAACCTCCCAGCCAGGGAGGGAGCTTGTGTCCTGTCGCCCCCCACTCTGGCTGTACCTGAGTCTGCAACTCTTTGCCAGCACTCCACCTTACATCCTGGAGCAGAGTCTGTGGGTTCCTCTCTCTCCGGGGTGACTTTCCTGCAGGTCCTGTGGGGTGGGAAGAGCTTGTGAGGGACCATGGAGATAAGGATGGAGGGGTGCTACCCACCCAGCTTCAGGCGCCCCTTGGTTGGGGATGCATCACTCCAGTCTCTGCCCCTGGCCTCACGTGGCCTCCTCCCCCTTGTGGCCTTGTCATCAGGATTGCAGCCATGGATTAGGGCCCACCCTGCCCAGGGTGCCTCATCTCAACCACATTAAGGTCACACTGGCAGGTTCAAGGAAGACGTGGATCTGGGGACCCTTCAACCCAGCACATGGCTGTCAACTCCCCAAAGAATGGAGTGCAGTGGCCTGCTGTCCCCAGGTGGGCATCTGTGACTGGGGGCCCTCCGCCTCGTTGGCCTCTGGAGTTTCACTCACTTCAGCCCAAGTTGCTGAGGAACAGCCTAGGGTGTTTCCTCTACTGAGTTGCTTTGTGCCATTGTCCAAGCTCAGCTGAGTGTGTTTGGGGGGGTCCATTCTGGGGTCCCCCTCTGCTCCACCAACACCACACGGTCTGAAGAGTAGGGCTTGAAATCTGACAAATTCCTCCCACTGTTTTTCTTTCTTCTTTGCCCTTCAATGTAAGTTTCAGAACAGTCTTTTCTATATCAATACAAAAATCTCGCTAGGAGTCAGGTAGGAGTTGCTAAGCCCTGTACATTAATTTTGAGAGAACCAACACCCTCCCAGGCTGAGCACGCTGTGTCCCCACCTTGTTACATTTCCTCTGACTGAATTCATCAGCATTTTGTAGCTGTGCACACAGATCTGGTGGCTTTATTATGAGTCGGTCAGTCTTTGCTGCCGCCCTCTTTCCCCCCTTCCCTCTCTCCCCCCCTTCTTTCCTCCCTCCCTTTCCTCCCTTATCTTACCTTCTTTCCACCTTTCTTCCTTCTTCTCTAGTAATTTGAATAACATTTTATCTTTAATGTCAATTTCCACATGTAATTCCAAGCATGCAAAAATGCAATTGATTTTTTTCTGCTGACTTTATACCCCCCAAACCTTGCTATTAGTTCTAGATTTTTTTGTAGAGTCATTAGGATTTTCTGCATAGGCAATTATGTCATCTGCAAACAGAGATGGTTTTAGGTCTTCCTTTCTGGTGTGTGTGCCTTATATTTCCTTTTCTTGCTTTATTACATTGGCTAGAACTTCCAGCACCATGTTGAATATGAGTTAATGTGACAGTGACCATCCTTGCCAAGTGATTGACCTTAGGGGAAGAATATTCAGTCTTTCACTAGTAAGTACAGGAATAATGTTGGTGTAGGGTTTTTAAAAGAATGCTCATTACCAAATTGAAGGAGTTTCCCTCTCTTCTTATATTTATGAGAACTTATTATAAATAAGTATTGACTTTATCAACTACCTTGTTTGCATTAATTGATATTAACACATAGTTTTTCTTCCTATGCCTATTACACATGCATTTAGCGCTATAAATTTACCACTCAGCCTTGCTTTAGCGACATCCCACAAATATTCATACGTTGTATTTTAATTTTCATTTAGTTCTATCTACTCTTTATTCTTGAACCTTCCCCTTTGGCCAATAGTTACTTAGAAATGTTGTTGTTTCATTTTTACAGTCTGTATTTATTTTTTCTTTCTTTTTTTTTTAAATACGTGTATTTTATTATTCCTCATTACATTATTTCTCCCCTCCCCCATTGGTAAGACAGAATTTATTTACAGAAAAGAATACAGAAAACACTAAAGCTCCTGCTAGAGGGAGAGAACTCAAGTGGGGAGAGTGAAGCTCTCTCTGTTTCTCTCCCGGTCTTCCCCCATCTCCTCCTTTAGGCCTTTAGTCTCAGGGTATATATAGGTGTATGGGTTCCTTGGCCAGGAAACGAATGAATGCAGTCCCTTCCACCTGGGGCAAGGTGAATGAATGTATCAATGAATGGATACAGTCCATTCATGGAATTGAGGCCTAGGAAGTTCACAAGAAATTGACCTAGGCATAGGAAATGGGGGTTCCACATTTAGTCCTAAGTTTAAAGTGAAGAAGACACCAAGGCACAGGTGTCTCCTCGACAGTTGTCCAGCCTTTTTGGCTATTGGAGCCTCCGGTGGGGGTTAGAGGTCCCCCTCCTTGCCTGTCATCTAGCCTGCTGGTTCTTCAGCTGGCCGCCACAGCACTGACACCGCCAAGGAGGAGGCGGCAGGTCCGCCAGCCCTACAGTCTGTATTTAAAGTGTTTATAATTTTACCCATTCTCTGTTACTCGTTTTTAGTTTGATTCCATTACAGTTGAAGAACACATTCTGTTTGGTTTTAGTTTTTTTTTTTTTTTTTTGCTTGTTAAGGTTTGCTTTATGACTTATGACATAGTCTACCATTATCTTCTCTGTGAGCACGTGAAAAGAACATGCATTGTGCAGTTGTTGGTTCACCCTCAGCCCCCCAGGGGCATCTCCACTATTCCCCTCTGCCCTTGGCCAAGGGCTCCCTTCAAGCCCTTGGTGCCTTCTACTCCCTCAGGCCCCTCTCAGCTCAGACCAGCTCCTTGCTGAGGGGAGGCAGATGAGGGTGTCCTGGCCTCAGGAGCGTGGTCACAGGGGACTAGGGGCTGGATACCACAGGTCCAGCTGATGCCTTCCATGTGGGAGGAGATACCTAGAGAGCCGGGGGTGCCTGCTGGATTCCCGGCAGGGTCCTTGAGAAGTTTGCCAGAGAGGAGCTCTCCTATGTGGACAAGGAAGGGGGCTTCCCAGGACTTGGAGGCCACCTGGCCTGCCTGGGGCCTGTGGTACCCGTGTCATGGCCAGGCTTAAGGAGGATGGGAAGGGTCTGCAGGAGCTCAGAACAGTCTCTCAGGGCGCCTGCCTGGCTGCTCATGACCCACGGTGTGGCCGTTTACCTTTTGGTCAGCGTGAGGTGCTGACGAGAGCTGGGGGCTGGGTCATAATTCCAAGTCAAAGAAGAGAGACAAATCTGCACTCGCCCGCAGGGACACATAGCCCAGGATCGCCCAGCTGCTCCCGTGCTCCAGACCTGGGAGCCCACGGATCTTCCACAAGTCCTGCCAGGTGCCACCTGAAGGCTGTTGAGACAGGAGAAGGGAGAGCAGGGTCACATGCAGCCCGAGGAGGAAAGACGTTCTCAGAGACAGAGCCGCAAGTCCGGGAGCTGAGAGGACACTTACTCAAGTGTCTGTCAGGGCAACAGACAGACACCTGCCATGTGCTTCCTGCCCCAGCAGGACATTTGAATAGTCAGCATTTAAAAAAATAAATCTTCTATGTTGATTTTCCCTCTTAACAATTTTCTGGAACTGAACACTGTCATAAATGAATAGAACTGAGATACATTTTACAGTTTATGTGGCTCATTCCACATCATCTACGTGCTTCAGGGCTCTAAATATTTCCCTTCCCAATATTTGGAAGCCATGTGGGGACCATGTCTCTGCAGGCCTAGTGCGTCCCACGAGAGAGCTCTGTAATCCTGCAGCTCCGTGATATGGGTTCCGGGTGCTGTCTACATCTGTGCACCACTGGGATCATGTCACCTTGGGCTGAGGTCTCTGAACCAGGCTGGAAAATTTACTGAGGACAGTAAGACACAAGTCCCCACAGGCCAGTGGCCCCTTGACTCCACCCGTGAGTTCCTGGGTAGAACCCACCATGGACACAGTGGCAGAGGGAGGGCTCGTGGTACCTATCTTTGCAGGGTTTGGCTCTGCACAATGTTCTGTTGTCTTACTCTTAGGCCAGTGGCCTCTGTAGGTGAGGTGTGTGATGGGCCAGTCACCCTGTGGCCATGGCCCACTGCTGTGCCTCCGTGGCTGTACACCAGAGGTCTGAGGTGATGCTGTGTACCACTGTTGGCACACTGGACTCTGGCAGCCCGTGCACTCTGGTGCAGGTCCCACTCTGATTAACCACTGTCCCTTCTGCGCAGAAGAGAGCCATGTAGTCAGCTTGCCAGCAGGTGACTGGCCAGTGGCCTCCTGTGGTGGTGCCACACCAGGGCTTAGCACTAGCCATTCTGGGAGATCTGGACCTTCAGTAGTGATGGTGACCAGACCAGCTGCAGCACTATGGACAACCCCCACCCCTGCTGCATGCCTTCGCCATCCGTGTGTCCATGGCCACACCATCTGCAGTCCTCTGCCCCAGAACTGAGGGGACAGTGACTGAACTGGCTGATGTCAACTGGCCCAACATTTGTGCATCTCATTACTTTGTGTCTGATATTATAGTCAATAAACCAGCTTTCTTTTGACAGGGATTTGCACAGAATTTCTTCTCTCACCCTTTGACTTTTAACCTATCTCTGTGTTGAAGAGTGATTCTTGTAAGCAGTGTATAGCTGGATCTTGCTCTTTGATCCAGTCTGACAACTCCCCTTGTAAGTGACGTTATGTTTAGTGCAACTTTAATGTGGCAGAATTCAAGTCTGTCACCTTCTCCTTATCTGCTCTGCGTCTTCTGTGTTCTTTTTTCCCCTTTTCATTTTTCTCTGTCTCCTTTTAGATTTGTTTAATATTTTTGTAACTTCATTTGGCCTCCTTCGATGGCTTGCTGGCTAGTCCTCTCTGTTTTGCTATTTTAGTGTTTGCTTTACAGTTTATTGCCTGTGATTAATTCACACAATCCGCCTCTAACGACATAACCCCACTCTGTGGGCAGGGTCGGAACCACTGAACGTGACTCCCCTTTCTCCCTCCTGCCTTTGTTCCTCTGTTGCCACATAATTCACTTACACCAGTGTCCTGCAAAGTGCATGACCTTTGTTTTATTAATAGCCCTTAAGTAATAAGGAAACAATGTTACCTATTTTCCAGGTAGTACCAAATTCTGAGCTCTTCCTTCCCTCTTGTGGATCCGTATCTCCGTGGGGGGTCATTTTCTTTCTGCCTGAAGAGTCCCCTTTAACATTTTCTGTAGTATAGATCTGATGATGACAAATTGTTTCAACTCTGGTATTCCTAAAAAGTATTTTGCCTTTGTTTTGAATGATTTATTTTCTGGATTTCTAGGTTGACAGGTTATTTTTTCTTTCTGTGATTTAAACTTTGTGCTCCATCATTTTCACACCTGCACTGTCCCAGTGAGAGGTCTCCTCTTGTCACTGTCCCTCTGAGGATTGTCTGTCTTGCACATTTGGCCTGGCTGCGTTTTCATTTTCTTTTAATCACTGCTTTGAGCAATTTACGATGGGCCTCGGTGTGACTTTCTTTAGGTTTCCTGCACCTGAGTTCCACCGAGTCTCTCAGATCTGTGGGTTTGCAAACGTGAGAATGTTTCAGTCACTATTTCTTTAAATATTTTTTCTATGTCTCTCCCTCCTTTGTGGACCCCAATATTTTCATATATTAAGTCCGCCAGACTCTGCCTCTGTTTTCCAAGCCTGCAGCCCAGAAATTCTCTCAAGGGTGTGGCAGTCCTGGGCCCACCTGGTCTCATGTATCTCTGTCCTTCGTCGCCTAACACACAATGTCTAGAAAAAAGTCTATTCATTATTGTTTTTCTAAACAATAAGACACATCTGGCCCCTATTACTTCCTCTTGTCCAGCAGCAGAAATGGAGCAGATTTCTAAAGATTTTCTTTTGTAGATTTCACCATCTCCTTGGGTTGCTGTTTCCTCCAGTTTCATCGGTTGCCTGTTGTTCAGCCTCTGCCTCTCACGTTGAAGGCTTTCCCCAAACGCCTTGTGGGCCTCGTTTTCCACTCTCGTCTACAAGACCTGTACTGCACCTTGGGGTGGGGCGTGGAGATATAGGCTGGTTTCAGGGTCACAGGCCACAGACACAGCTGTGCACAGGCTCCTTTCCTCAAGCCCCCGGTCCCTGAGTGGGGATGTCAGCCTGGCCACAGCGGTCCTTTCCCAAACGTCCACCTTCCTACTTAGTCCTGCCTGTGTAGGTGCAGGTGTGTCCAGACCCCGAGCCTTCTAGGCTACAGCACTGCCCACATCCCAGGCCCTCCCTGCTGACATATCCTTGCCCAGTGCGGCCTGGTCAGGGCCTGTCCTCTCTGACTACAGCTGTCGGTGCCTCTCAGCCCTTCTTGTTCTTTGGGGTTTGAGTACCTTCTTTAATCCACTTTGGTCCTTTCAGTTCAATGTCAGGAGTGATCAGAGACAAATGAATGACAAGATGGGTCATGTGTGGACATTGTCAGAATCAAAACAGAGTCACTATGTCAGGCCTACAGACAGGAGCACCACTGAGGCTCTGATGCACGAAACTAGGATGGGTACAAGCACACAGCTGCAATGACCACAACCTCACACAGATGGTGCCCTACGTGTGCCTGTGCAGCTCAGGCTGGCGTTGCCCTCATGTTGACCCTTGTAACCACAGGTCATTGACCCACAGCGGTAGTGTGACCCACCCCCCCAGCATACGGTGACCCTGGCTCGCACATCTCCCCGGGAGACACCACTTCTGTGGAGAGTCCCCTCTCTGTGTTCCAGCTAGCACATGTCCATGTTAGCAGCATTCTCATCAGCCCACTGCAGCATACTCTGTGCGTGGCTTCAGTCAGTGCCCAAGACTCGCAGGACAGCCCCGTGACCGCCATGTTAAAGAGGAAAGTGGAGGGTGGGCTCTCACTCGGGGTGCTTTGTGTGTGGTTTTCACACATGCCATCTGGAAGTCTGGAGAGGGTTTTAATGCGGAGACACCAGCGAGCGTGACAACCTGACCTAAGACTGGCCGGAGCTACCCTCGAGCCTGAGCCACTCCAGAGCCCCAAGGCCTCATGTTGGGCACAGTCAGCAGGGCCCCAGCCCAGAGAGTCTGGATCAGTCTGGGTCTCCAGATGCTGCTGGTCCTGAGAATCAACCATGAGAAACTCCAGTGGAGTGAGTCGTGGCTAGAGTGACTTAGCCAAGGGCCCCAATTGTCCACAACGTGAGTGGTAGAAGTGGCGGGCCCGGTTCATGTCTTGGTCAGTGCAAGGCCAGGACACAGTCAATAGCAGCCTGGAGAATTCCTCCAAGGCCAAGTTCAGAATAGGAGAGGGCTGAGCATTGGCTTCTTGTTCTGCCCTGGGGCCCCCATGCCTTGGTCCTACCCCAGTGGCCTCTACCAGATAGAAGCCCAAGGACCCCAAGTGAGAGTGACCCAGAGAACTGAGCAAGCCAGAGGAACAGCGTCCCAGAGGAGAAAACCCCTTGGGCCCAGGGGCAGCATAGTCCGGGCTAACTGCAGAAGAAGCTGGTGAGGCTGGCGAGGCTCAGGATGCTCGGCAGTCAGCTGTGTGCCCTGTGAGCTGTGATGTGGCTCTTAGGAAACAAAGACAGGCAAATTGTAATTAGACTAAAGAATCGTCCGTAATCACAGTAAGACAGCAGTTACATTTCCCAAAATCAAGAATTGTGGAGAAAGACAGGCAACTGAACACTTTTCATCAAAAAGAAAAAAATGTGAAAATACCACAGCAGACTTAAAAAGGAAGAAGCACACTCACATTTAAGAAATACATGTTCACGCATTTTCCTCTTTCTCTTGACTTATAAGCAGTTTTTCTCCTCTGGAGTTTGGTTCTGTTTTTTCTAATGTGCACCAGGTTAAAATAGCTTCTCTTTGTCACATGAGCCTTCCAGGTGCCTTGTGGCCGCACTTGAGCAGCTGCTGGACTTGTCTCAATAGTCAGGCCAGCTGCGGTCATTGAGGCATTTGTGCTTAGACCAGGAGGCCTCCCATGGCATGAAAGGAGGAAGCCTCAGAGGCCCCCTGCCCGAGCCCACTGTGTCCCGAACAGAGTCTTGGGCTCTGCTCCAGGCTGGATGCACCCAAGATCCCAAAGGATCAAGCAAGAAAGTGCCCCAGCTCCAAATCTGGGCCCTGGACACAGAGGCCTGAGGCCTATACCCACATGTGGCTTTGGCAGGGAATCCACTGCAGCAGGGCACCCTGGGTCTGGAAACCCACTTTCTGCTTGAAATTGCAGTCAGCAAGCCTTAAGCCACAAGAGGTGTCCAGCTGCCCAGGCAAGGGTTGTGAATCAGCTTCACATGGCTGTGGGATGGTGCGTTCACCTGTGGCTTGAGCCTGAGAGGCCCCCAGAGATGGGACCCAGGGGCTGTACCATGTGGGGAGGCCAGGTGCTCTGGGCCCAGCCCCTTATTAGGGCTGAAACTCAATTCTGGAGGAGTCCACACCCCACTGCCAGGCTCTGGGGGCAGGAATTCCGGGACATCCCCTGTGGACTCAGCTCATCTGAGGCGCTTGTGGCTGATGGGCAAGGACAGTGCCAGGTGGCGGGGCGGGTCCTTCACAGCTTTCTGTCCACTGTCGTGGTTTTTCCAACTCTCTTGTCCTCCTGGTGGGGCAGGTTCTGCCGGGCGGAAGCCATGGCCTTTGCATTAGCCCCGAGCCTGGGAGTGTGCATGAAGTGTGGGGCTCTTCTTCTTAGCACTCCCTGGGGGTGGGGGGCAAAAAAGCAAAAAACACGTCAGCACAAGCACGGTCAACACTGTCACCACTGCTAGTGAGATATTTACTGAAAAGCCAAAGCGGGAATTTTTCTGCTTAATTAAACCAGCGCATCATATTCCAAGTGGGACCCTGTGGTGACAGACACCAGTTCCCTAGAGGGGGCGAGGGGCCCAGCAGTCCCAACGAGGAATGGACAGCCCGGGATGCTGACCCTGAGGCTGCCTTGATGTGTGAAATGCGAACAGGCACTTTGGACAAACCGTGGAGGGGATGGGGACCCTGGGAGGGTTTTTCCAACCGGGGACAAGAGTATTTGGATTTTCTTTCTAGAAAAATGAAAACAAAAACTGAGGTTTTTGTCTTCCCTCAACTGTGCTAAACACTCAGCACAGGCCACCCCTTGCACTGGGCTGGGCGTAGTGAGGGCACTGAAGCAGACGGGTGCGCCCCACGGAGGTTGAGCTCCGGAGGGGAGCCAGGGAGGCGCGAGCTTGGAGGCAGCAAGGCAGCAGGGCCGGTTGCCTAGGGGGCCAGAGA